>JAWZYV010015317.1:0-59090 GCA_038373885.1 Cheiracanthium punctorium
AATTTTAAGATTAAAATTCATAATTCTGTGGGGGTTATATACAGTCATATACAGAGTGGAGGTTACACTGTCGGTGTAGTAAATATTTTTAAAGCATAAACTCGTTTGTATTATTTTAATTTTTAGTACTAAAATATTTGAAGGCACAATATGAACTTCTCCCCTTACAGCCCCCCCCCACTCAAAAAAAAAAAAAATCTTTTCAGTGACCCTGCTTTTGGGAGCCCGGAACTTATATCCCCTAACACTTCTACACCGTATGAATGTGAAACGATATTATTTAATTAAAATAACGAAATTTTATGCCAACACTACGAAATATATACAGGCCCATTACTGTCAAATAGTGCTGGCCCGGTACATTTTGCCCCCCCCCCGGTACACCCGGTAATTTGATCTAAACAAAATGTACAATAAAGCAAAATGTTACCCTAAAGTTATGTGTGTAATCATAGTACAAATTTATTTATTATTACTTCCTGTAAGATTTTGATTAGTAAATACACACACACACACACACATATATATATATATATATATATATATATATATATATATATATATATATATATCAAACATAAAGTATTATAACTCATTTATAAAATCTCTAACTCTGAAATATTGAAATTAAACTGTTTATAAATGATTTTATGTTGGTTCTGAAATATGTTAACGCCAATCTCACAAAAAAAATCTTTTGCGACTGCAAATTTGTAAGAAAATTGCAGTTTATGAAAACTGCACACAATTCACTGATGATAGGCGCACATAATTTGCAAACGATTGACCAACGATTTTGCTGTTTTTTATCTTTCAAAATGTTACCCTTAAGGAATGTTTTTTTTTTTTTTTTTTTTTTTTTTGCGGGGTGGGGGTTGATGAATATGTTCGATATCCCGAATCCACCACTGGCTCGTATTTTAATTATGGCAGCATTACTGTAAATATGCACTAATCCGGTATCGTTCCATTACATTGTAGTCACTGTTAAGGTACCAGACCAGTGCCTTTATTTTTAATAATAGCCGGCACTCGGCCGTTTCATTTTGGGCATTATAAACTTAATGGGCCAGTGCCTTTATTGTGAGTAACGGCCGGCACATGTAGTATGCCAGCAGAGTGCCGTTGCCTTCCCGGGCTTCTGGCAAGGTACTTCTCGGGCGACCACTTTTGGTACGATTCAGTTACTTTTTGCAGTGCCGGGCCGGTACTGGACGTAAAGGCAGAAAGGCACTGGCAAGGTACTCCGCCAGCAGGTGTGTGTTTGCTGGGAAGTTTAAAAGTAATGTTTAATAACACGTTCTACTAGACGCGTTGAATTTATTATTCCTGAAACGTCGAAATGAGCCGTTCACTTGGCGTCTAATAAAGTTTTACAGACACCTGTTTGGCAACATCCTGGTGTTGAGTTGCGCAAGGGGCAATCAAGCGGCAAAGTCACTTTATTTACATTCCTCCTCGTGGTTTGCTGTTGGTCGTATATTTTGCATAATTTACGGATTGCATTACTGTAGAGGTAAGTTTTCAGATATTGTTTGAATAATTATGTAGAGTTTGTGGGTCTTCCAACTTTTAGTTTACGGAAGCCACACTTGACTTATATCAGAAGGTTTTACTTTTTTACTTAAACATCATTAAATTTCATTAAAAGACGAAGTGAACAGTAACTAACAGCTTTTATTAAAACTCAACAAACAAAATAACAGAACAAGGATTATCGGGATATAAATTATAAAGTTCCCGGTGCAAGAGCCGCCATAGTACGGTCGGGCCTTATGCACTCGGCTATATGCTAGCGCTAAACTAGGGAACTGACAAAATTATGCTGCTGTGAGTACTGCACGTACAAGCTTCTTATACTCTGCAGAGTATTTGCATACTGGCTGCACAGCAGTACAAGTGAGGTGGCGCTTGACTCCAGTCTCGTGAACCATTGACACTGAAACGCATCTGGAGCATCGCTAGAGTTTATTCCGACGTTAATTCTCGGAACAGTTCAGTTGGTGCACAAACACTGGTGGCGAATGAAGGTCAGACGCCACAAGTTAATGTTATATATGTGTGCATACATATAGTATTGTATACTTTTGTGCAGAATAATTAAATGTTATCGCTATTCATGGTTCATCACGTGTATTTAAATCTTCTTACCGCTAAATTGAACCAGTAGCGTAGCTAGAAAAAAAAATTGGGGGTGTTTAGGGCACTGATGTAACGGATAATCTACATTATGGATTGCATTCTTCATGTCAATAATAGAACTCTGCTAAATTTTAGGGGGGATTCTGACACCCAAAACCCCCCCTTCGCTATGCCACTGAATTGAACATGTTTATCTCCCTTGAAAAGTGTCATAAAAATACAACAGCTAATGAAGCAAGTAGTTAAAATTAGTTTGAGTTAATTTCATGTACATTTGAACAGATGCCGAGTCCAAAATGTTGTTTAAACTCCTCTGCAAAAATTGATCCAAGGGTGGCTGAATTTTCTGAGGAGGTCATTGAATGCTTTACATAAGTTTTTAAATTCAGGGTTTCTACAGACCTGGAAAGTCAGGGAAATGAGTTTTGGTCAGCGATTTGGGAAAAAAGTCAGGGAAATTTGAAGGAAGGTCAGGGAAATGCAAGAATATTTCAGTTTTGTGGCAAAATCAAGAAAATACTTCCTGTTTGAACCTAATTGTAGAAATTGTTTTATTTTCATTTTCTAATTAACCTCAAAAATAATTTTAAAATGTGTCCTTTATTAACATATTTTGTTCAGTCGAAATATTCTTAATTTTATCCTAAATTATTATCAAACATGGTTTTTGTTAGAATATAGTATGTGAAATAATATTTTTGTGCATATTCATTTTATTATTATTATTTGTAAAAAAGGGGCAAAATATGTAAAAAGTTATTAAAGGATGTAATATTAAAAATAGAAATGCAAAAATTCAGGAAAGCCCTCTAGATAAAAAGTCGGGGAACAGCATGAGCCGAAGTCAGGGAAGCAAAAGCTGTGAAATTTGTAGAAACCCTGAAATTGTTCAAAAGATAAATGCAGGGGTTGCCCTGGCTTTTTCTTTAAATTTTCACCAACCCATTCACCAAATTTGATTTTACTGGACGTTAAGAAGTGCAGTTGCCAATATTTCTGCCAAAACATATTTTCTTTCGCTAAACTTAATTTTATTTTCGCAATTTGCCACATAAATCTACAACTCAACCCCTGAGATGGAACGATTGGAATATGTGCATCTAAAGTTTTAAAACAAAATTTTGAAGGGAGAAGGCCCTCTTACTTTTTTCTCATGTAATTATTAATTTTCACCTACATATTGATTTCTCCACAATGCACGATTAATATAAACTAGATTACAGTCATGAGTGGCATAAATTTGTCAAATACAAATGTTAAAACAGTGATGAAAAATCGAAAGAAAAAGAAGGAAATAAAAAAAAAATTATAAAATTGTATTCGTGCATAAAATGCACATTTCCAGCTACCTTTTTTCCCCATACACAACGAAAGTTCAAAGTCCTGTTAACTACTTGAAAATAATTAAATCGAATTTAGCATTTTTCATAAAAAATTTACATAGCAATAAATTATGAATATTTTATTCTTCATCTAGATATTTTCTCCGTTTTACATTTTCAAAATATTTAATGCTTTCTCCAAAAGAAAATTTTGTTAATGGTGTGGTATTTAAACTTAGTCATTAAATAAGACAGATTTTCATCTTTCAATGCTGTTCAGTAGCAGTTTTTAATCCTGTTTTGGATGCTGTGAATGTTCGTTCACAGCAAGCACTGTTAAGCGGAATTATGAAAGCACAGCTGGCTAATATAGAAAAATCTGGAAAGAGAGCTTTAATATCTGATGCAAGCTTTCGTTCTCAGATTGTGTGCAAGTAACCTTTTCTTGAACTTGGGAGTAAAAGTTTATCAAAAGGACTTACAAATCGTCGTTGGTCAGAAGCAAATAAATTTACATTCACAAAACCGCCAGGAATACAAGAAACTTCTAGATTCCAACACTCCCCTCTATAGGCCACTGCCCATTACGAGCGGTTCCCGCTGTACAATGCATTTGAATAGTGATATTCGGACGTGTTTTACGCTGAATGAAAGTGGTAATCGTAATATTATTCAGGTCCCAATTACCTTTTGTCGGTTTAAAGGCCAAAATAGACTCGCATGCAATTGCCGGATGCTGCAGGGTATGAGGAGAGTTTTTATTGGTGAAGGCTTTGTAAAAGGGGGGGGGGAGGAAACAATGCTGGGGCGAAGAATTTAGTGGTTTTAATGACCAGTTGGGATTTGCCGACTAAGGATAACCCTTGAAACCACAAAAGAACGTCAAGCACACAATGGGGGCACTTTTCTCCCCAATCCGTCTTCCGGATACTGAAACATACATTGAGTTACCATTCTAGTGTACTGAAACGCACGTGAGTCTACGTCAGCCTTAATACCAGCTACTCCTTAGAGTATCTCCCTCTTTCTCTGCAGTGGGTTAAATTTATTGCATACAAGTGAGAATTGGCTGTTAAAGTCTTTGTTGATTGAGGTAATTCATCGTCCATGGGAACAAAAAGAACGTTGATTTTGGGGGGAGGAGCTAGAAAAGCGAGAGAGCAAACGTCGTTATGATGTCCGGCTGAAATTTTGCGAGTCAAATTTGAATCGCGGTTTCAAAATGTGAGTCAATTTTTTCAAAATATATCGATTTGCACGTAAAATGCGAGTACGCGCTAGCCCTGCCACCAAGATTTTTTTTTTTTTTTTTTGCCACGATAAATGATATACATGAAATTATTGATGGTTTTGGTTATTGACGATTACCAACAGTTTGCCAGCATATTTGACAAAAAAATAGTTTGGCGGGAATGACCGATGATATAATACGTAAGTAACCTTTTTTGATTACCCAAACCGTTCATTTAGAATGTCTCATAAAATGTTTTACTGCAATGAGATTTGTAAAAAAATCTAGTAGTAAATCGTATTAGTAATTAAACTTTTATTACAAACATAAAATATCATTTAAGAATTGCCCTGTAGAGTTTTTTCTTAGATTATATAATCAGTAATATTAAAACTATAACAAATTTCACCATTTTAAAACTAAGAAATATTATGTTATAATCTTCATTAGCTGTTGGTAATAAATGCTTCATTAACATATTATGCAGGTCTCTTAAGGTGTCCTTAAAAATAAAATCATAGTAGGATCACAAACACTCCTGCATGTGTACCATGTTCTTTCTATGATTTTCTGTATAACTTTGCCTTTTGTCCTGTGAGTGCCTTAGGAACACAGGATCAGCCTAACTTACTTAGGGCAGAAGGAGGGGGCAGTTGTGCCTAAAATTAGAGAAAATAACATTTTTCTGTGTCAATGTTACACGTACCCCTCTCGCCTGCCTCCCAAGTTATATGCCAGATTGCACCAATCCAACTAGCGTTGCCACGCGTCCGGATAAAGCCGGACATTGTTAGGCTTTTTGATTTTGTGTCCGGCCAAACTTAATGGTGTCTGGCTTTTGTAAGGCTCTTTACTGGTGACTTTGGCTGATTAGTAAAAAAGTACTTGTACTGATTTGGCAGTCGATGCTATTTATATTTCATTAGAATTTAACAAGATTCATGGTAATAATTTAAAAAAAATTGATTTTACATACAATTTTTTTGTCGCATCTATTAATACTGAGACAAAATCCTCAATATTGTAGGCTGTCCGGCCTTTTTACCCAAATGTCCGGCCAAACTGGCTGGTCTCTCCGGCTATTTGGTTTGGCAACCTGGCAACCCTAAATCCAACGATACTTTAAGAGTATAAATTTATTCCATGTTTGTCATTTATGTCAGAAGCTACTCCTTAAAACCATAATTGTTGAAAAGTGTACAAATAAGGGATGTAACGGATGTTGATTTTGCCGGATACCAGATATCCGAAGCTCCTTTGGTTGCCGATTACGGATATCTGGCCGGATATCCAGCACTAAACGTGTATTTAGTTATTCAGTGTCTTTTTCATTTTTCTTATACAATGACACCCGAACAATAAATTGTAAACATGTTTAACATACCATTTAAGTATTTTTTAATAATTGACTTATAATTTACAAAAACTAAATACCTTTACATATATGTACATAATAAATATTGGTACTTATGTATTATCCCGGCGGTCCGCTAAGACCAGCGATTTTTCGCCAAGATAAATGCCAGGCACATGAAATTGTTTATTGTTTGGAATACGATTGGCAACATTTTGCCAGCACATTTGACGAAAACATAGTTTGTTGGGAATGGCCGCCGGGATAATACGTAAGTACCAAAATGTTACTTAAAATATAAACAGTTAAAATATTCCTTTTATGTATGCAGTGCTGGCAGAAGGAAATAAATTTAACCATGACACATTTATTAAAATAACTGTACTTGTAGATTTTTTTCACTAATAAATGCATAATCTTTCCCCAAACATGGGTTTAATGCTTTTTTTTCTGTTTTATTCTTTAATACTAATTTACATTAAGTGATTTTTAGTTTTATTTTAAGTTATATTACTTTTAGAGATTGATAAATAACAAGTAAATCTGTTTTAAATATTTATAAAACAGAATTTTTCAGGTCATGCATTAAATTTCTTTAATAAAACAATCTACCAGTTAAAAAACAAAAATAGATCTATTTAATTGTTTAGCTTCTAAAATATATGAGCACTCTTTCACAGCACTAAAACTTATATGGCACCAAATTCATTAATAAAATTAAATAAAAAAAAATTCTCCCTGCCACTGTAAATAAATTTGAAGACAGAATAATCGGACTTTTTTGTTAATTATCAGATTTCTGGAGCAAATATATATATATATATATATATATATATATATATATATATATATATAGATATATATATATATAGATATTGAAAAACTCCATGGGAGAGTGTGTAAGATTTCCGCTTTATATATTTTATTTATTTATTTTTTAATCATTTTGCAGAATTTTTCTAACAATTCCATTGTGTTTGTTTTTTCCCTTTCTTCCCAGCAGTAATTAAGCTAGCTCTTCCAGCAGTAAGTATTAATTTCCAACATCTCTCAATTTCAATCTTTTTCCATTCGTATTGAAAATAAGTATTTTTCCTTTATTTAAATCTCCAATGCTGTAAGTATAAACATTAACTCCTATTTCACACAAACTTAAGTACAATAGTTCAATAGTTATTGAACTTGAAAATCATAAGTATCATTACTCAAATGTCTGAATGTTTTTCCTTTTTTCTCCATGCGTTACATTTTTTAAAAATTGCCTTCATATATTCCTCACCCCTGTAATATAGTCCTCCCCCCGAATATATTCCTCCCCCTTTTTTACATTTTCACTTAGTTGTTTTATTTTTCGAGGCTTATTTTTCCCTTTTGCACGCCCAGTTTCACCATTTTTTTGACTTATGAATTATAATTTTGCTTATCCATTCTTAGAAATTATTTATTTATAATTAAAAAATTGAAACAACAAATTTAAAAAGCATAGCACATTTGTTCTGTAAAAATCAAAATGATATGTACTAAGGACAAACTTTCTTCATTTTTCAATTTTGAAAATGGAGCCTTCATTTTACATGTGTATAAATGTGATTCTAAAATAGTCAATAAGTTTTTTAACCCTCTGACTTTTTTTACCTGTCTTATAAACTGTTCTTAATGCGGCTCCTGTGAGTTTTGACTTCACAAACATGAGAGCAGCTTCATTTCATAATTTATTGTGAGTACATACAGATTTTATTTGCTCGGCAAAGAAATCAAATAGAGTAGGGTCCCCATCATAAGAATTTATGTTTATGGAAAATTTGTTGGACGTTTCCATGATGTTGGCTATTTTTCAAAAAAAATATCTTTCTGCAAATGTTATTATTTTTATATGAACGTTATCAATGTGACAAAACTTTCATTTATAAATGAACCATTTACTTAAAAGAATGTTCTACGTGATATGCATCTAAAAACAAACACCAATTTGCAAAGTCAATTATCAATTCCAGACTTATTATTCCTTGCCATACCATATTAATTGTACCATAAATATAATACCACACAAAATAAAATTCAAAATATTCATATATATCAAAACATACACAAAAGCAATACGCATATTTTTCAAACTGTAACTTTCGTTTGTCCAACCAAATTTCTAAATTCTCTGATTTAATTACTTATTATTGTTATTTTTTTTTTATTATTATTTTCCTTATGTATGCACTTAAAATTATCTTCACATATTATCAATTAGCATTAACCGTTATGCATCAAGAACTGGTGAGGCACCATTTGTCCTATGGAAAAATAGTTATGTTGTTCTCAAAAACACACAAAATACATACACTCAACGGCCTTTAAGTTGCGGCTGGTACAAAGCTAAAAACAGTGTTCGCAATATCCCAAACGGGAATGCCAGGTAAGAACTTTATCCTAGATGCATGCCGGTTTCATTAATATATATGAAAATTGAAACGATAATTATCTTACCGCCAAACCACCTATTCCTGGGGGAAGAGCATGAAGAACGTCACGGCAAAAATATAAATCCAAACAGACACATTTCAGCCTTTATTTCCAATATCAGGGACGAGAAAATGGATTTAATATCACCAATTTTAAATAGAGACTCTTGAGATACATTATCATAGCTAACTTGAAGTATTCATGTAATAGATCCCGAATAATAATCAAAACATCACGAAGCTAATAAAATCCATCTCAAAAGCGGCGAAGTGCACACACCTCTACCTACGAAAATGGCGCGCGACACAAGATAAAAAAAAACTCCGAAAGGCAACCAGAAAAGAGAGTCAACGCCCGTTTTGGCAAGAAACTTCACGTGCAAAATATTTTTGTTTTTATGACACGGTTTTTAGAATAAAATTCCGGATAAATTATTTAAAAAATATACTGAGGAGATTTCCTCAGGATACCGTGGCATTTCCATACACTATAATCTCTCCTCGATTTAACGATAATTTTATTTACTTCCATAAATGTCGTTGTATCGAATTTTTATTGTATTAACAAATGGGTATTTACCTCTGCCTTGGTTATTTGTGGAAAATCGGGGGTTAACCCATTTTATGAAATTTGAAGCATTCATGACTTTTGAAACGAGTCAATATTTTGAAATGCTAGAATTTTGCGCAGAATGAACCCGATTTGTAGGGTGTGCGAATTTTCCGCATTAAAAATTTTTGATTGCAAGAAAAATGAAAAAAAAAAAAAATGTGAGAGTCTCGCTTTCTAGTGAAAACTCTGGTTGGTATTAGTACGACTCCCAACTATGGAGGAACCATTTTTAAGCATATGTGTAGCAATTTTGAGAAGCATTTTACTTTTATTGCTTTAACAATTTCGCTATGTGATTAAAAATCACTAATTGATATAACCGATTTAAAAAACTAAAATCTTATAATTATTATTTCACCTAAATATAGCTCTTATTATATTTTAGAAATAATCAAACATAACTAAAATACACTTTATGTACTTTTAACACATATAATTTTCCTTCCGACACAACATAAAATACTCTTAAAGTCTGATATTATATGTTTACCTTTTTTTAAATAATGTTTGCAGAAGACAAGGTCATATCGAGAAAAAAAAATCGGAGGAAGTCCAAGTGGTGGAAAAGAACAAAAGGTTCTCTTTTACACAGTTTAAAAAGTCATCTGCTTAGCTTCACCTTTTTAGATTTTTTTACTATCCCCTGATTTTTCTCTATTTCTTAAAACTACAAATTTCCTACTTCTTGATAATACCAGGTGAATGGTCACCCTCTTATTACTCTTAACTAACATGCCTAACCTAAAATTGTATTTCATACCTGTATAAAACTACAAAGTGAAGTTTTATAATATATTCATAATAATTATTTAAGTTTTTTAAAAGAAACCCCGAAAGCTACTTAAAATAAAAATAAATGTTACTTACAGTAAAACAATAATCAATAGTAAAAACAGAAAAAAAGGTAATAGTAAAAAGATGTTTGGAGAAATTAACTCGTAAATACACTATTTTTAGAAGAAAAAAAGAATTATGTATTTCTTAGTGAAAATAGAAGTATATTAATAAATGTGTTATGATAATCTTTTGTTTACTTCTGCCAATACTGTACAAATGAACAGAATATTTTATCGTTTAAATTGCATTTCTTATGAAATATTTCTAATTATATCCTCCCACAAAAATAAGTCTGAGTCTCTGCATGTATTTCTGAAATTATTCAAAATCGGAACTCAACCTTGATTCTCAACCTTGCTTAATAGTGCTTTTTTTCCAGTCGTGATATTCAATAATGCTCTCTATTGCTCTTTAAGAGATTAAAGTAAATCCCAGACAGCACAGCAAACTTGCATCAAACTTGCAGCAAGCTTGATTTATCAAGTCAGCAAACTTGAATTAAGCTTGAAAATTCCAAGCGTGTAAGCTTAATGCAAGCTTGAATCAAGTGTTATAGTTTACATTTGCCCAGCTTGCATTAAGCTTGACATAGCAAGCTTAATTTCAAGCTTAAAAAAATTTCCTAATTATACGGGGCTCCGGTCGGCGAACTCGCCCCACATATTTTATTTTGCCACGCACTTTCCCCTCTGCGCCGAAATTTCAATTTAATTTAATCTGTTTACATCAAGATTCCGCGGCTAGAATAGAATCCGGGACCTTTGGGTTGGGAGGCGAGCATCCTAACCGTTGCGCCACTCTCAGTCGGGCCGATATGACTAAAGTTTGAAGTGACTGTTAGGGTGTTATCACGCCGTTTTCTGGCCAGATTGATAAGTAGCCGATGTGTTATTTGTTTCTTCTGTTTTTCCATGGGATGCATCAAAATTAAAATAATGTTATGTGTGACTTAGAAACTCTACTAATAGGGAAATAAACATAATATAAACTTAACAGCAGCACACGTTTTAAAACTTTCAAAATCGAGACAAACGGCTGATTTTGAAATGAATTTCGTAGTATAATTGTATTTTATTTTGAAGAATTTCCAAATTTGGAAATATAGAATCTTTTTTTTAGTTCTATGGTCAAGTGCATTTATGACTGATGATACATTATTTTGTAGCGGCCGGAAACCGCCTCATTCTACCACCCATAAAGTGAAGTATATTAACTAACTAAATTGTGTTAATTATATTAAAATTTATTTTTAGGGCAAATTGATTAGTTAGTGGAATTACTAATGTTAATTAAATGTAAATAAAACTAAAACTCCCCTCGTGTTACACTTCAGAGGGGCTTATCCCATTCATTCCTTCCCCTTAGACTTTTCAATGTCCATTCTCCTTCTAGCCTACAGCTACACATGGCGCCATCAGCGCAATAATCAAGCTAATGGATTGAAATGTTAAGCTTGTATTAATACGTCAAATTGAAGTCAATGTCAAGCTTGATTTAAGCTTATGTGCTGTCTGGGATAGAAGGGTGGGAAAATAATAATGTACGTAAAATTTACTTCCAAAATATGTATGTATTCATTTACATATTGCAACAAAATCTGGAGCAAGCGTTACTCTAATCTATTATCTATTAGGTTTAACAATTCGATGTTCTGCTTGTAGCTTCGAAACACAGAATTTCTCTAAAAAAATACACAGCTCAAAGGTACAATTCGTTTTGAGTGTGAGAAATAATGAAGAATGAAATAAAAGCTTACCTTTTTCTCCCATGATACAAAAACAAAAATATACAACCGCAGTCGCCGACGCAATACCAGTTGTTTCAACAGCTGGCCATTAGAGGGCTTGGGGAAAACACTTTGGTATTCTTGAGAACGCACCTAGAAAATTTCTAGTTCTCTGTTACAATACAGTCCTTGAATCAGGATGACGTACATCGATGCGCAGACGAGAATTTAGTCATATAACTGAGAATCTTTGACCATCAGTGTACTTCAAAAATCGAACAATAATTTCTCGTTACACAAACTAATCATTATAATGTGATTATCTAGAATACTACGAATTGGAAATTCTTGACGATTCCGTCTATACCAGTTGTGTGTATCACCTACATGCATAATTATACGATCCATTCTTCTAGCTATGGGACACAGAAAACAGCCATTTATTCGTTCTAGATGAGAGCGGTATTTTTTTTTCTTCCTGAATGCTCCAGTGTTTCCTAACATAGTTGAAGAGCAACTTTCATCATCTACTCAGAGAAGGGAGCAACAACTTAAACATCACACTTAAAAAGAAATGAAAAGAAAAGAAAAACAAACGGATTATTTTCTGCATTCAAAAAATTCTAAGTACATACTGACTTCAGATAAATTTAACATGATAAAATCCTGATAAAAGGAGACAAAAATCTATTTACAGGAGATCAGCTTTAAAACCAACTATCGAGTGCCCAATTTTGCGTAATGTCAGTTAAAAACTTTCAGTGTATTGTAATAAAAGCTGGAGTTCAGTTTAGAGAAATTTTTCTTCTCAGCCGCAAAAAGGATTCATTCCTGAAAAATCTTACCAGCCCATGCACGGAAAAGTGTACACAAAATACCATCCAAAAATCTTTTCTTGCTGTGCTTATTTCTTTTAAAGATTTGTCTTAAATTGTATCAGCATTCATAAACTTAAATTTACATCTCGCGAATTATTTGCAAGAGAGATAGAAACTTGTGTTTTTATCTCAATGAGTTTAAAAATAAATGAAACTCATGATTATAATATTATCCGTATTTTCTTCTTCATAATAAATACAACAGATAGATCCATCGTGAATAGGAACTAAAATGTTGAATAATAAGTTACAATTTTAATGAAATTGTCCCTAGTATATATAAAATTATCTATTGATGCTTATGTATTCCATTATTGCAAAATAAAACTTTTTTTTTTTTTTGAGCATTCAACAGGTGAGGGCGAATAGATAAATCTTCCTTTCTGATAAGATATTTCATGACACACTTTCATTTGGACAATAGAAACGTTTATTCAACTTGTGAAGTTCCTCCTTCGATATAAGCTAAAAAGGCCTTCTAAACAATTTTGGCATTCATTTCTTGATTTCGAATTTTTTTTAAAATTATTAGTAAAATACAAATTGAGAATGCAAAGAGTTTCTGTTTTCAAATTTCGAAACTTCCAATTTCATATTCTAATTTTTCTGTTTACGTTGGTATGTTGTGAAAGTAAAGACGGCAAAATTTTAAAGGTACTTCAACCTTTAAAATACTCAGAAAATTGTAAAGAGTTTTGTAAAAATCTGATTTGTGAACCCTTACAAGAATGTACAGAAGGAATTCTCAAAAAGGAATCTTACTGTAACTGCTGTGATGTATGTGTGAAGCCGTTAAGTAAGTGTTTATATTTCTACATATTAATTGAAACTTCTACAAGTTTTATAGTATAGCATGTTTAATTAACCCTCTGAGCGCATAATTCCATTCACCGACCACCAACTTTTACAATCCATCTACATTTTTTATTAATTAAAACGGACTTTTCATGTAACATGAAAGGAGTATAGTATACATTTCGAACTTCATTTCTTTTAACTATATTTGTTTTTATCGAGTATTTTTGCTTCTTTTAACATTAAAATTGCCACACTCAGAAGCTTGTGCAGGATTTTACGAATGAAAAGGATCTTCCTTTTTTCTTAAATCTAGTTCTCATCATGGAATCTTGGAATGAATCAGATAGCGGCGCATTCGCCGAGGTTGCAGCAGACCATTCAAAGACGACAAATTCTTGAAAGACGTTTTTATCCCACCGCAACAACAAAAAATGTAAAACCGGATTTGATTATTTTTTACATTTAAAAAAAGAAAAGCCTGAAATCAGGAAACATTGAAAATCGAAATTGACTTCAAGCTTTATATCATATAGGAGATTATGAAGAAATGATCCAATAAACGAATTTTAAAAAAATTATGATGATAAAATAGAAATAATTTGAAAGAAATATTTTTAAAATAATGTATACATTAAAAGTAAATGTGTTTTATGAAAGATTAATAGAAAATAAATCATATTATTGATTTATTTATTTATTTTACAAATGCCGATCATTAGCTCCTAAGCCTATAGCTCACGTGCTCTCAAGTATTTTTTAACAATATCCTCCCAAACAGAAAGTGTAACGCAATTATTCAAATGGTCCCAGATCATAGGCTGATCGCAGTGGCATAAAGTACAGTTTGGGAAATTCGACACTTCAATTTTGTAGAGGTGGTCCCGCAAACAGGCACGTCCAGTTAGACGTCTGTGAAATGTGAGATAGTATTTTAAAATATTTACTTTTCAAACTCCAATGATCTTCCTTTAGTTACTCTATTAATATCAAAAATATATTTGGAATTAAAAAAAATATTTACCATAACATGCGTTAAAATAATGACGCTCATCGGCATGGGGGGGGGGTAGGGGGTAGATTTCTAGTGTGTCCCTTCTCCCTCATCTTCTTCTTCTTTCGTGTTAAGTTTGTTAGGTAGTGGGCTCCTCTGCTTAGGATAGCATTTAGGCCAAAGCCAGCAAGCACATTGTATCTGTGTCTGTAGTAATATTTTCATGAGCTTGTGTACAATGCCGGCGAAAGAAACTTGAAAGTAAATTTGAGATTAATAATGGCGCCGGTTAAATTGTACGCCAAAAATCCCATTGCATGTTTTCATGAAAATACCGGAGTGGATAAGATCACGTGATTATTTAGGGATAGTTCCAGGTTTTTTGGCGCATGCAGGGTCGCCACTGTTCAAGAAAAACCTGAAAACCTTTAATAGTCAGGAAATTTTGTTTCAACAGAGAAAGTAAGATAAAATTGCACATTTTGGCCCAGAACCAGGAAAATATTTAAATATGACATGGAAAATTATCTGAAGACTCCATTTATAAATATTTTTTTTCATTTGCCGTAAGTCTGGAATGATCTAAATATGACTTGATATAGGTGTGCGGCAGGGTCGGATAAGGTAATTTTATGGGAGATCCAAGTTAAGAATGGAAAAAAAAATACTTAAGAGTAAATTTTTGCTGTATTATACATTTTGCTAGGGTTAAATAAGCTTTTTTCCTCGTTTTCTTTTCTAAACCGGACCCTCCCCAAAAAATTACCTTAACCACCACTATCCAGCACCTATATCAAGTCATATTTAAAAAAAATTCAGACATTAGGTAAATGTAAAATTAATTTATCAATGCAGTAATGGAGACTTCAGATAGCTTTGATGTCACATAGCAAACTTTTCCAGGTTTTTAGCTAAAATTTCCAATTTTCTCTGACTTTTCTGTTAAAATGAAATTTTCTGACTATTCCAGGTTTTTCTTGACTGACGGCAACAATTTATAAGCGAAAAATACCTCCCAGCATCCCGAACTAATTGCATGATCATTATCCACAATCGCACAATTTATGAATACCAGTAATAGGTTCTTTGGAGTTAAATGAGATCTTTTCATTATATTTAAAATATAAAATACAGTTGATGCCATTCAACTGTAAACATTATTACACTCTCAAAAATTATTCCTTCAATTCACGGAAAATGTACTGGCAGCACTGCTACCGGAATATTTCCGTTATTTCACGAATATCCGTTTCTTTTTTCTGACGTCAATTGAAGAAACCTTTTTCACCGTTCTCGGGGGGAAAATATCCCTCAATTGAAGGAGTTCCGCTTTTTTTTCCGTTACACGAGAAAAAATTTCCGTTATTTGAAGGAACGTGCGTTATGTTTATTTCTGTTACATATGAAACAAAATTTTCGTTATTTGAAGAAACGTCCGTAACGGTTTTTTTTTTCTGTCATATATAAATTTTTCGTTATTTGTGGAAACATCCGTGATGAGGAAAATTTTTCTTGTATTTATTCGTTAAAAGAGGTAATTTAAAAGTCAAATTCCTCATTGCCAAAATAATTTCATCAAAATACTGTTTTCACCAATGGGCATCTCATTACACTACGGTTTTTTAATTTATTTTTCTCTTAAAAAATAATAAATTTCAAAGGCTTTATTTACATAAACTTTGGAAAAACTTAAAAAAGTAATAAAATTCTCTTCTACTTAGCGATATTACAAAATAATTATGCCTGGCTGTTTTAAATTAAAGCAGTGATAAAGATATTGACTTTTTTGATCCGTAGTACAACCACATTTCATGTTAGTCATTTAGAATTGATCAGTATCACAACCACATTTCATGTCAGCCACTTAGAAATATGACTGTAATACAGAGCATACTAGTAATTTAGCCCAATTAAAACAATTGTCTCCAAAATCAAAAGTTTAAGAATAGCAATTTACTTTTGTTACAAACACACATGCTCTCGTACCTCTAACTGAAGTGTAGAGGTTCAATTTCCTGACCTCTCAGTTATCAGAGCCTGACTAAGGCATGGGCAGACGGGGCAGCAGCCCCGGCTCCCAAAAACCTTGTAAGGACACAAGTAAAAAAAAAAGAAAAATCTCACTTTATGTACGTAATTCAACGAATAATACTGTGATTAATAATCAAAGCCCATCAGACGACTAAGAAAGATATTTTAAATTCAATGTCTAAATGAACATAAATCACATCATAATTGAGTTGCAATGTGTAATATATTAATATTAAATATAATGTTACGATTTTTTGGGGCAACCCGCTATTCTGGGGCTTAAAATAGTTTAAAATTCGTATTCTACGCTTCAAATAGATAAATTTTGCATTTTGTTGCATCAAAATCGGCCAACTAGAACCAGAGATGCGGAGGTTTCGCTTTCCCGTACGTTTATCTATGGGGCTTCTAGAAATCTCGAGAAATATTAGTCCTAGGACTTCGATCTCTTCACATTTGGGAAATTATTTTTGGCGCCAAATTTGGCGATATTTCGCCAAAACTCGCCAAGCTTGGCGACTTTTTTGGTCATTTGGCGCGATTTATGGTCATTATGGCGCGAATGGGGCCTGGAAGTTGTTTTCCTGCATTAAAAGCGAATAATAACCTAACATGTTTCTTCTATGACGTAATCAAAATTCACGCTTTATGTAGAATCCTCGAGAAATAGACTTTTCTGGAAGCTGCTCGCAGCTTCTGCCTCGGCTATATATAAAACCGCGCGTTCCCCCGATAGTTCAGTGTGAGTCAGCACCCGTATTGTGAAAGCTGTCTGAGTGAGTACGCTTGCTTTGCGAATTGATAGTGCTATAGAATCTGTATTTTAACTTGCTTTTTGAAGCTGTTTTAAAAGTGCTATGTGTCATTTCTTCATTGCTGTATCTTAAGGGATTGTGTACGATATCCCTTGAATATTTTCACTGAATTTTTGCCTGTGAAAGTGTTTTATTTTGTGTGAGAAATGCAGCATTTGTGAGAGCTTCTAATCTAAGCGGAGTGTTAAAAGCACATTACTGCTTTATTGTGCTTGTGAATTTTGTACAGCTGATTGTTCTACGAAGTTCTAGAAGCAATAAAGTTGTGTTCCATCCTGACCAGTGGACTTTTTACTAGAACTTCTACACCAACTGGACTTTAGAACGACGAACCCGGGAAACAAGTAGAGTATTCTGCGACAATATGCAGCAGTTAAGATAGAGTGCAATAAAAATAGGATTTGTTTCACTTTCATGTCAGTATGTTTTATTTTATAAGTCAGTTATTGTTTTATTGTACTACTACCTGAAAAAAAACTTTAAATCATTATATTTACTGAAGTTTACATTGGTAGTAGCGTTAAACCAGTAAGTTGTTCATTAATGTTTCAGTTGCACGTCTTTTCATGTATGTGCCGTTTTAGACTGTTCCATTGTAAAAGGTATAAACGGTTCTTTACAGTATTTGAAACTTTTGTCCACACAGCAAACAACACATTCTCTGCTACACTGTCTCTGTCTGTTGGGTATTTTTAATTTAAAAAGAAAGAAAAAAAACAGTTCCAAGTATATGGTGCCAGCTCACGAAAAAGTTTGATTGTTACAGTTGAGTCCTTAACAATTTTTCTTTATTGGGAAGGGAATCTTCTCAGTGTTGTGGGATTAAGGCCGATTATCTGCACGAGGGATCTAGGTCTATAGGTATGGTGCCCTCCATCGGGGTCTTTCTAAGGGGTCCTAAATTGTATTTAAGGTAATTAGGAATCCACAATTAGAAATACAATTTTGAAAAGCTGCCAAATATGTTTTGCTCAGTGGCTGCAAAGCTTAGAGCATGGTATGATTATGTATACTTACCTGATCAATCCCATTTAACACAGCATATTAATGACTATGTCATTTTATCTCTCACACCCTTTATTGAAAATTGTCCAAAAAATGCGACATAATTTTACATATACTTAAATACTATTAGTTCACAACAGCTTTAGTCTATTGGATATTCTACAGCTTATGAAATATTGTAACATCACATGCATTTTTTACATATACTTAAATACTAGTAGTTCACAACAGCTTTAAGCTATTGTTACACTATTTCGTAAGCTGTAGAATATACATCGCATGTATTTTTCTATAAATAGTTTACAATCATAAAAATTTCAACATACGGTTACCAGGCCAAATACACCACAGATGAGAGATAAAATGACATAGTCAATTAATATCGTTTTAATATGACAATAATGAAACTAAAAAATTAGGGGGGTTCAGAGGGTCTTCCCCTGACGAGGCTCGAACAGCCGAGTTTTTTATTTAATTTTGTAAAAAATATCTGTTCATGACCTAGTTTTTTTTTGTTTGTTTTTTACAGAAATACTTGTGTGTTTTTAAGCACTACAAATAATATATAATACATTTTCGTCTTTATTTAGTATTCAATTACAAATTTAAAAATCTGGAGTGACTCCACTCGACTTTCCGAACACTTACGATTAAGATCATTACCAAGCATTTAAATAAATTTTAATCGATGAATAATTCAAACATATATACCAAATTGAAATTCAATCGAATGGACCGTTTAAACGCTTGCGCACTTTCAAGAATTTCTCCCCATGTGCCATTATGCCATAATATAAAAGAAATTTTTGTCGTAGCCCTCTAGAAAAACTATCTTAATATTCTGTATACACACAAAAATCAATACCGGTCTTAAGATGGTGATTTATAACATATATACCCAATTTCAACTCAATCGAAGGTACCATTTAAACGCTAGCGCACTTTAAAGAATTCCCCCCATAGGCCATAATGTAAAAGAAATCTTTGTCGTAGCCCTGTATAAAAACTATAAGTCCTATACACACCAAAATCAATACCGGTCTTAGGATGGTGGTTTATAACATGTATACCCAATTTGAGCTCAATCGAATGTATCGTTTAAACGCTAGCGCACTTTCAAGAAATTCCCCCCATAGGCCATAATGTAAATGAAATCTTTGTCGTAGCCCTGTAGAAAAACTATAAGTCCTATACACACCAAAATCAATACCGGTCTTGCGACGGTGGTTTATGAGATATATATCCAATTTGAGCTCAATCGAATGCTCCGTTCAGGAGCTATCGTGTTCACTCACATACACACAAACGCACATACACACACACACACACACACACACACACACATACACACATACATACATACATCTCGTAAAAATAGCATAAATGGATTCAAAAGCCCTCAAAACGTGTAAAAACACCAAAATCTCGAATTCGAATTTTTTCATGATTACAATACTTTCCTTACATGGTACATGTTCGGAAAGTAAAAAGCAACATATTATTTACAAGAATATTATTGATATAAAGAATATTATTCAGATTAAAATGAAATTTTAAACATTTAATACTCGGCTTCCAATTAAAAACATTTAATACTCGGCTTCCAAATGTTGGGTATTCAGTCCATGGTATTGACCAAGTATTCAGTATTTGACCAAATCAATATTCCTTACATCTCTAAAAACCAGCTCCTAAAATTTAACCGTTTAAGGAATTAAGTACTTAAATTTTTCCCATAGGTTAAAATGGGATTCAGCGACCAAGGAGAACTACCGAAAGCATCCTCCATAAAGTACTACTATAAAAAATAAAAGCTACGTTAAAACATTGTTACAGATAAATATTTATTTGACAAACATACGCAGATTTATAAGTCTTGAGTCCCCTAACCTCTCTCAATGTATGGTGTTATTCAAAATACCTATATACTCGCTTTTTTAAATAGAAATCAAGAAGTCTTCTGATATTGCCTCTTTTACAAAAGGTGTATTTAAGAATCAAATAATGATTTTATATTGTTTCGAAATTATAAATAGAATGTTTGAATAGATGGTCAAAGAAGTTATTCAGAAAAATGTTGCTAAAAGCAGCACTGGGGTTTTAAAATATATCCTAAATGGTGCATGATTTTCTAAGTCAGCGGTTCCCAACCTATTAACATGCCCCCCCACCCCCCAACAAAGGCTAACATACGCTGGTGCCTACTCCTTATTTTTCAGCATGCATTCCATTTTTTTTTTCAACAATGGTCATTTAGTCCCCTGTTTTACAAAATAATGTTATCGGCAAAGTTTAACATTTTAGGCAAAATGGGTATGTTTTTTGAAGTTAGCATTATGAAGAAGTTCACATATTTTTCGCGTCTTAAAATAATGTTCCTATGTTTCGTCTTTCAAAATCAAAATTTCGTATTCCGCATTAACTTCTCTCTCCACTTTGCTTTTCTGCTTGATATGTGCGCGTTTGTTTTTTGTTCGCGTTTGCGGTTTTTAGTCTAAATTAATTTCGCTTTAGCATATGCTGTGTAACTTCTTGGTGCCTGTCGGTCTTCCGTCTTTGCTTTCTCACGGGGGTTGTTGGCTTTTGTTTTGGCGTCGCCAAATTCTGGCACTTCTGTCTTGGCAATATTCATTCAATCCGTTTGTTTCAAATTTTCATATTTATTACGCCTACCGGACAGTTGTCACGTGGGACTTATGAGTGCTCATATTTTACTCGCCAACCTGTAAAGAGCTGGCAGTTTTGTAAGAAGTTTTCAGCACACTTCTTGATAGATCTCCGTCAGAGGAGGTTGTGTTCGTTTTTTTATGGAACTCCGGCACGCCGTGTGGCCGGAACGATTAGATATGTTCCTGGTGTTATTTTCTACAAAATCAATGTACTGTACGTAAATTGAAGTTGTTTACTTTAAGACTGTTTTGCTGATACCTCCAATAAACGTAGCTTTTCAGAATTCGAGTATTTTAATACACTATACGTCATGAAAACGGCCGAGGGCAATTCTCTGTGATCGACCTCCGACAACTCCCTCATAAGCATAGCAAAATAATCGCAAGATTAGTAGCAATAACAATAAAGTAAACAGCAGCAAATAAACCACCATATAATAGACATTTTAAAGATAATTAGATTTATTACTAATGTTACACATTTTAATAATCTGGTAAATGAAAAGGAATTTGAAAACTCATTAACTTATTTGTTCAATTTAATACTTTATTAAAAGCAATACTTTTATTCTTCGGACTCTTGGTTCCTCTTTCTGGATTTATTTCTGCTAAGACACTGAAAGAAAATAAAAGAAAATTATCACAAGGAAAAGAAAAGTATGAACAAGACATTCTGCCTACCATTGGGTTTAAAAATCTCACTCCCTTCCAGAACCTAAAAGGGGAAAAAAAAGAGGCATGCTTTCTCTGTCTAATTAATGCAGTAGAACCTCGATTCGTCATTTTTCATGGGGTGCGTTGGATAAAACTATGAATGCGGGAAAACGACAAATGCGGGTTGGAGTCAAAATACGAAGAAAGTAATCTTAACCCAACAACGCACCTGGTACCATATGTGGAACAATCCCTTTAATTATTCTTCTACGTCTATAAAATACTAGTATAGACATCTGTCGGTTTTTAAGATTATTTATACATAGATAGCAACGATACAATTCAGGCTACTTCGTGCAGATGTCCTTACTGTTCATATTATTGCCAAAACTGATTGAAATTTAAACAGTAATTTTTCAAATGTGGTTTTGTTTATTTTAAAAAATTACTGTGTGTTGGAGTTTGTCATATCAAGAAATTATTTGAATATTAATTTCAAAATAAAAATCAAAAAAGTATAGCTAAGGCCCAGTGTACCGCATACAAAACTGAAATAAAAAAGTGATTTTCTAGTAAAATAATAGGTTATTATTTTTTAAACTATTTCTCCCCATCTAATAATCAGTAACATTATCACATACATTTATTTCAAACACAGACCAAAAATTGAGCCTTGTAGGGTTAATGCATACACGCAATGACTGCATAATAAATAATAATTTGCTACAAAATGAATAAATTGAAGACTAAAATTAAATGATATACTTATTTTTAAAAATCAGCAATTTTGTTGGGGTTTTCATCAATTTTTACGTTAAACAGTAAATTTTCACGATTTGCAATATTTTTCGGAAATTTATGTGATTTTATGTTTTTATAAAAAAGTTCATGCAGTTTCAAATACCCTTATTGCTTCAGACAAACTTCGTACTAGTGTAAACTTAGCCTCAACGGCATGAACATTATCCTCTGCTCCGTCATTATTTTCCTTTTCTGCATCGTCACATGTTTCGTCCATGTGTAGGATACCGAATGCCTCAACTTCTTGATAAATGGCAAGTATGATTATTAAATTTCACGCTATACTCAAACTCTTCAACATGCAACCAGCGTTCATCCGATTATTATCAAACCCCAAAAAATCATACTAAGAAGCAAATACAGATTGTATGCAATGTGGATCCACTTAACTTGAAAATTTTACAACGATGAAAGCGGGGAAAGTCACATTTTGGTGAACGATACATGCGGGTTTCTTTAACGTTATTCAAATACCATTTGTGCAGGTAGCACAACCACAGAAGTAAAACGATCAATACGGGAAAACAATGAATGCGGGAACGATAGATCGGGGTGGGTTTCACTTACTTAAAAAATGGCTTCCATAGTGAAGTGACTTTTAAAAAAGACAGTGTTCTTAAAAATCCAAAGCATACAATTTTCAAACGAGCAACACCCTGCTCCTTTTCAACTTGGAGGTAACTCTGTCCCACATTTTAATAATCACATATTTGAAATGACAATGTCTAAAACTGCATAAACCAAAAACTAAAACAACTTTAGCGATAGAAGTGACAAATGTGCAAAATATAGGATATTTTCAGAAAAAATATAAATCATCTAAAAATTGTCAATTAAAGCAATTAAAAAGTATGATATTTAATATTATTTATTATTTAGATTTTTTAAATTTTTTTTCTGCATTATCATGGCAGAAAAAAAAGATTTTATTTAGACTTTTAGATTTTATAAGTCTACCATTAACAAAATTTAAAAGCAATCCATTCTATTTTATTATAAAACTTATTATTACCGCTGAATAAATTCCAGAGTGACACACGCTTCTGCTGGATATTCAATATTAAATACGCAATAAGATGCCAACAAAGTAGCCATTGCAGCAAATATGCTGTCTGTATGAGTTGATGCTTTTCCATCTAAAAACAGTACGAACTGCTTAGCATCAAACAAATTGTCCCCTTTAAATATAAAATACACTTTATTAAAAGTGTTAGTAAGTAAGTATGCATGAGAAAATGGCTTGAACTGTTAATCATCAGATTGCATTTACACGCTAAGTAGAAAGAATGCTTCAAAATTTTTGTTTTAAGGGTACAGAATATTGCAAGGGATATCAATTTGGCCGGATACCGGATACCAAATATCCGGCCAAACTTTCAGCCGGATATCCGGCAGCAGTATGTTTTCTTCTTTTTTATTTTATTTTCACTAGTTTTCTTTATTACTTTTTGCTTTACATTTTCTGATTAGTTTCAAATCATTTAATTCAAAAATCGGAAATCCCTTTGGAATTGTTTCCATGAATTTAGTACCAATTTTACAGCAATTAAAAGTCATACAAATAACAATGTCATGGATGTTCTCCCTCAAGATTTAGATAAATATCTTAACCCTCTCGCTGCGTTTAAAAAAAAAATCAAAATAGGTTAAAAAATTGCGCACTTTTTGAAGCCAGCTTCTAAAAGCACGCGCTAAATGCAGCAAAAAATTCTTGTATATTTTGCAGAAATGTGGACAACTAACGCCATCTGTTAGCCCACATCTAAATAAACAATTAAGCATCACAGAATGGCGAAATGAAATCATGAACGAAGAAAGAGCGGGTTGCACAGTTAAATAGACATCAAAAATGGGGTTTTTTGGTTTAAACCGTTTTTTTTTTTTTTTTGGTTTAAAAAAATCCTTTTATAATTCCCTGTTACATACTTATAAATAAAATTATTTGTAAAATGTTCAAAATAACAGTTAATGTTCCTTCTGAAATTAATTAAAACAAAGTAAATAAACAATTGTTGCTATACTTATGTGAACATTGAAATCATTCAATTTTAATATTTTATTTAGAGATACTATTTTTCATATTTAGTATATAACTTGATGAAGTACCCGTCGTTGAAGGATTAGTACTGAATGCAAATTTCTAAAAAGCAAGAACTTGCAGCATTGCAGGAGTACACAGAATGGATGTAGTATGTTGCCAAAGTGAAGAAAGCGAAGTTATAATTTTTATGTATTGTTAAAATATTACAGGTGAGAGAGTAACTACATAATATCATTTCATTCGCTTTATTCGTAATTATGTGATGCGCGAACGAATATTTACGCATATTGAAATAGTTTTCGCAAAATCTCAAAATCTAATCAACATTTTTGAAAAATTAGAAGCCTAGAATTTAAGTTGAGTGACAACCTATCATGTCACCAAATTTCGTTTCATTCCCTGCAGTCTTTATTTCGTGATGCTGGAACAAAAATTTCAGCATTTTAAAACGGTTTTCACAAAATCTCAAAATGTAATCAAAATATTTTTAAAATTCTCTCTCAACACCTATAAATTCCCTAGTAGCAATGACTGCTTGTTTTCTGCTCGGTCGTTCATCGACTCATCGTTAACTCATCGACTCGTCAAATTCAGTCATCGGCAAGTGTACTTTTGTTTATCTGCAATAGATGAATTTTTATTCATGGATAGAAGTGATCTAGACGAGCAGTTTCGCCGATGGGAAACCGAAAAACAGTATCTTATCCGAAACTGCAACTCTATAGTCAACGGGCCTTGCAGGTGTCCCCAGTGGTTTACACTTTACCCAAATTCCTATAAATATTTGCGTAATTTACATGTGCCTTTGCATAATGTAAGGGAAATTTTGGAACAATTCTTGAATTAATCGCATAATTTACTTCAAATTTCTTGTATTGGGGGTGGGAGGGGGCAGGGGGGTGGTATCCCCCCCTCTTGCCCCCTCCCACAAAATTTGAATTTGAAAAGAAATATTTACAAAAAAATGTAAGTATTTATTATATAAAAATCTTTTGTAATATTTAAATAATTAAAAAAATATGTTTAAAAAAAAGAAAATAAAATCTATTTGAGCGTCAGCTGCATAATAAGAAAAACGTAAACTTCATTACAATGAGCAACTCTTTTGAAACCTCTTTTATGTAAACAGCAAGAAGAGAAATCAGTTAATTTTTTAAAGTTATCCAAGAAATATGAAAGTTAAAATCACACTAAAATTCCTATACAATTGTCAATATTGTTTTTTAATTATTAATTATGAATGTTGTTACTTCTTACATACATTCGTAAAAAGTGAAATTAATTTCTTACCAATCGAATAATTTGACTATTAGTAAAGAATATTAATAATAGCTGAACAACACTTTGTCAAAATTTCACCCAAAGTCCCAATCTGAGACTAAAATAACCGGTACTTCACACTTTGCCTTACACATGATAAGATTCGATGGTCTAGGGGTAGCGCGCTTATCTCGTAATCATTACGCTCGGAGTTCGGGTGAGGGAGGTTTTTTTTTTTTTTTCAGAAAAACGGAAATTTAGCATACAAAAAACGAAAACATAATAAACAGAACGGACACTTTTTGAAAATTTTGCTGCCAGTCGTTTATTTTTTATTAACAAATATATTTTAAACAGTTTAACGGTTTCTTTTCGTTATTTCATCGGAGTCATCGGGAAACGATGATCGGCTTTATTGCCTCCCGAGCGGACATTTTGTACCAGTTACCGATGAAATTTCCCCTTTTTTGGATGAAAAGCCGTGATCGGCCATTGCTCCTTCTCCTCGGATTTAACTCACCCGCCTCTCATCGACCGATGGGTTATTGCTACTAGGGTTAAGATTAGCAACTACCTATCATATCACCAAATTTCGTATCAGTCGTTATTACGTGACGCTAAAAGAAATATAACCGCATTTTGGGAGAATTTTCACAAAATCACAAAATCTAATAAAAATGTTTAAAAAATTGGACACCTATACTTTATGTTGAGCAACAACCTATCATGTGACCAAATTTCATATCATTCGCTTTAGTCGTCATTACGTAATGCGTGAAGAAAAATTCACTCAATCTGAAATGATTTTCGCAAAATCCCAAAATCTGATCGATTTTTTTTTAGATGCTTATAGTCTAAGGTGACCACCTATCATTTCAGCAAATACCATTTTTTCACCTTTGCAGTTATTACGTGATGTGCGAACACAAATTTATGCACTTTGAAACAATTTTCGCAAAATCTCAAAATCTAATCAAGATTTTTAAAAAATTCGACGATAGTGTTTTAAGTTGAGCGACGACCTATCATGATAACAAATTTCTTTTCATTCACTTCAGTCATTTTTACGTGATGCTCGAACACAATTTTAAGGAGTTTGAAACGATTTTTGCAAAATCTGAAAATCTAATCAAGATTTTTTTTAAATACGCTGCCTAATGTTTAAGTTGAGTGACCACCAATGATGATACCAAATTTCATTTCAATAGCTTCAGTAGCGTTTACGTGATGCTCGAACAAAAATACGCAGTTTGAAAGGATTTTCACAAAATCTCAAAATCTAATCAAGATTTTTTAAAAATTTGACGCCTATGTTTTAAGTTGAGTGACCACCTATCATGACACCCAAATTCATTTCAATCGCTTCAGTCGTTTTTACGTGATGCTCGAACACAAATTTAAGCAGTTTGAAACGATTTTCGCAAAATCTAAAAATCTAATCAAGATTTTTTAAAAATTTGACCCCTATGTTTTAAGTTGAGTGACCACCTATCATGATACCCAAATTCATTTCAATCGCTTCAGTCGTTTTTACGTGATACTTAAACAAAGCGTCACGGACAGAATGACAGAACGACAGAAGGACAGAATGACAGAACGAAAGAACGACAGACAGACAAACTTTTTTTTGAGGGTTGCATCGGATTCCCGGGTGCTTGAAACGGATAGAAATAGCAAAATTTTTGAATTCCAAGAAATGTACTGACAAAAGTCTAATTTTATTTATATAGATATAATACAATATTATTTGTTTACTACATTTTACATGGAATCTTGCGCTTAGATTCATCAGTAATAATGGTGATAAGTTGTTCAAAATGATATTTGTAAGGTTTAAAAATAAGTTGTTAAAACACAAAAACTATTTTAGAAACAAATTAAAAATGAAACCTATAACTTAAAGTTTAATAATTTTTAATAATCATAAAACAATAAGGTATATATTAGATTGATATAAAAGCTTATTGTTGTCACTTATAAGGATAATTTTAAAAGATATCAGAATGTATTCTATCTGTAGTATTCGGAATTTTAAATTATTCTTTAAAAAAAAAATTGGTTTAAACCATGGTATAAAACCAGTCGGTAAACCATGCCAACCCTGCTTGAAAGAAAAATATCTCCATTCAACTTTTGGAAAATGAATGTAACAAATTTCCTTACTTAATGAAAGTTGGGGGGGGGGGTATTTTCTCACTAGCCACCAGTACTACAGCAAGTACGCTATTCTCAAAAGCTGGGTCCATTTATGGTGGAAAAAAAGGTAACCCAATTCTTACAAAAACAGTGTTTTTGTACTGTAATTTCTTCCTGTAATAGTTTATTCCAATCTTAAAAAAAAGATAGTACTTAATTTTTTTCCCCATTTTTTATGCGCAGTAAAAATACATTCAAAAAAGTATTGAAAACAAAATATTTATTTTCACAAAACTTTGTTTATTTCCATTTTTTATTACTGCAATTTTTTTAATTTATTCATTTATTATGTTTATTTATGTTATTTTTCTTTATATAATTTTAGGCCGGATGTACTGCCGGATATTACAAATATCCGGCTACTTCCAATTATCCATTATATTGGCCGGATATCCGTTTCATCCCTACAGAATATGTGTTAACCAGGGGCCGGAAAAATCTATTGCCTGACATGCCCGGGCCATGCAAAATTTTCTGCTGGGCATGTACTTTTTTTCTGCCACATGCCCAATCAGGCGTGTAAAAAATTTATATTGAGAGATTCATGAATTACTCTACTGACACAATAATAATTTGTATATTCAACTGACTCCGTCAATGATTTGATGAGAATCAGCATTGGTGATCTGAAATTGAGGACTTTCTGGTCCTACATTAGGGATCAATCATTGGCAATCTTCAGGAAAAGGTTTCAGACATACTAATGTCCACCAGGCTGTTCACTAGGGTGAATCGAAAAGTTATCTCCTGTAGTCTCAAAAGTTGTATATTGATATGAATAAGACGTGTGTAAAATTTGAATGTTCTACGACAACGTCTTGGGGTTGCGTATCGAGATTGAAATTTAGAAATTTTTGAAAAATGTGACTTTTCTAAAAAATCGACCAAAAAAATTATTTTCCGAATTATTAGGCTCCCGAGGCTTTAGGAGTTGTATATTGTTATGAAAAACACGTATGCAAAATCTGGAGGGGCTACGACAGTTTCTAGCGATTGCACATCGAGCTTGAAATCTATAAATATCTGAAAATTATATGTTTTTTGAAAAAATTATGTTGAAAGCAAACTTTATTTGTTAAAAATAATTTAGTCCTTTTATATGTTAAAAAATGTTCAGAGAACCTCAGTCAATCACAAAAAAATGGCTTTACGAATAGTTTTATACAATGCACACGTCATGCTGTCGTTTTGTCTTGGGCGCAGTACGCAAGCTGTGCTCCAGACAACTAGCGCCGGTTTGCCTGCCGAGTGATGGCGATGCACATGCGTTCGGTTAAATCAGGCACGATATATTTTGTTGAAACAGGCATTTAGTTTAACGTTTCAGATAGATGGTGCTCCCAGTTTACTCTCAAATAAGCTAAAAGGTGGTTGCCTTGCACTGCTACGATTCTGAATAGAGTGAAACTGTCTGCAACAACAGGACATGGAAAAAAATCGGTGTTCATAGAAGAGCGGGGAATATCAAAAGAATTACCTTGTACCAAGTTACCAACCCAAGAAGACATACTCGTTGTCACGTTGACACAACGTGCATATTTTTTAATGAAAATTATTAATACAAATCCTAATTAATATTGTCGAAATTTAAACTAATAATCTATTCTAAATCTAATTTAAAAGTTTTTAATAATAACTATCTTTTAAAGCTTTCATTTTTCCTCTTGGCTTTTTCAATTACAGCGCATTAACGCACTTCTAAATCATTTCCCTCTTATCAGCTGCTTTGAAATAAAATAACAGTTGACGCTGGCTAAAAGAATAATCATAACACCTCTTCGCTCGCATATGCTTTCTCTGCTCCGCTGAAACAGATGTGTTTGCGGTTTTCCTCTGCTGTGCAAGAAGCATATTGCTCGAAAAACACCTGCTAAATTGTTCCAGAAAAATTGAGTTCCCTTTTTCTATAGCAGTAGGTCTAATGGTCATTTTTTTAGCAGTTGCGGAGTTGGTACTTGTGTGGCGAGGTCCTCACTTTTAAGTGGGGAACCTTCCCCACTGCAGAGTTTTCCTCTGCTGTGCAAGAAGCATATTGCTCGAAAAACACCTGCTAAATTGTTCCAGAAAAATTGAGCTCCCTTTTTCTATAGCAGTAGGTCTAATGGTCATTTTTTTAGCAGTTGCGGAGTTGGTACTTGTGTGGCGAGGTCCTCACTTTTAAGTGGGGAACCTTCGCCACCGGAACGTAGGCACGAAATGCCATGCACGCCATAATAATTTTTAGAAGAATGCTTCCCCAGTTTTCCTTTTTTATTTGAGGGTGTATTATAAAGTTTCAAAATGTTGATCTTCAGATGGTGTAAAAATAAAGAGATATGACTAAAATGAAGATGAGTCCTGCCAATTACTTATAGTCGACTTACTGATTTTTGTTCGCAAAGTTTGTGCTTTGTGTTCCAGTTTTCTGCGTGCTCTCCTCAAAAAGAAAAATGAAACGACGAGCGCTAGGAAGACGGATGCCTTTCCGTAACAACATGATGGGTCAACAATTAGTTGACCGCGTCCTTCTTTTCTTTTGCGAACCTGCTTTGATGCACCGCTATCTGTGATGATTCCCAGCATTCTCTTGAAATCGGATTTAGTTTGCTGGCGTTCAAGAAAAATGAATGTGGTGTTGCTTTAACTGAAATTTTCTTCTTATAGTGCTACATTTCGCTGACGTATATCTTTAATACGCAATATGGAGGTCGACACATTTTCCTTATTTTTAATGCAGTGACGCGATTCTCTTCGCGATTGTTCATACCAAATGTGACAACGATTTACATACCTACCATCGTCTGCTTACGATCACCGCCTTCCACCGTACATCTCCATTTGATAAAATTGGTGCCGGTGTACCAGGCACGTTCCGACATCTGATAGTGTATTAAAATCGTCGTGATCTTCGTGCTACAGTGTGTTGTTTTTATTCTTGCGGCGTTTTGACGAAGCAAAAAAAAAAAAAAAAAAAAAAAAAAAATGAACGCTTCCTTTTACTTCAAGTTTTTTTTTTTTGGGGGGGGGGGACCCCAACCTTTTTTTAAAATTTTTATTATATTATGTGTTAATACCTTTTTTCTATTACGAGTAAGTGTTCATATAAATATATCTAGTATTATAGTTAGTTTTATGCATTATTTGAATTTTGATTAAAGTGATTGATATTATTATGATTGATTTTTTGCTATAAATATATGCGTATATATATTTCATAAAAAGAAATTTTCTTCGAAATAATGAACATTATTTACATTTTTTTGCATATATTTATCTTATATTTTTGTGCATATATCTAAATAGTTGATTATTTCTGAGTATACTGCTGAAACCAGTTAAATAAATTAAGCAGATTTAAAAATGTTTATTTGTGCACTTAGAATTGATAAGTAGCAATTATATATTTTTTCCATATTTTTATCTGTGCATAATTTTAAATGAGTACTAAAGGTAAAAATAAAATAGCCAAATCGACAAATATGTCCAATACAGCCATTCTTAATATTTTGCCTTTCCAAGGAGAACCTCATTTATTGGAGTTTTTCTTTAATCAAGTAAAGGACATACAGAATTTAAATAATTGGGATGATGCACAAACAAAATTATTTCTAAGTACCAAGCTTTCAGGTGCTGCTCTGCAATATTATGCAGAATCTCCTTTTTTTGCTGAGGCAAAAACTATTAATGAAATTCATGTACAATTTCAAAATTTCTTTGGTACTAAAAATACTCAGGCTAACATAAGCCAGTTACATAGTCTAAATTTACTTCCTAATGAATCCATGCTGAACCTATCCCATCGCTTAGATCTTATTACTAAGAAGGTTTACAGCAACATATCTGATAAAGAAGCGTTAGATGCGATAAAATTTAATCATTTTCTTAACGCAATTCCTCGTGATATCAGAAAAATATTACAAATCGAAAAAGTAAATAAGTATGATAAGGCTGTTTGCCGAGCTCATGAATTGCAGCAAATTAATTCTGCTAATTCCCCACCTCGAGCTCAGTCCTTCCAAATAAAATCTTTAACCGAAGCAGTAAACTCGCTAAAAGAGCAAATCAATAAACTCGAAGATGATAATAAGGATAATGATAAACACAATAACTCTATATTTCAACGCAGTCATCCTTATAATAGACAATTTCATAACTACTATAGAAACAATCAATATAAATCTAGGCATAATAATAGAGATTTCAAAAATTCCAACAACTATTTTCCTCGACAAACAAAGGCAAATAATTCTAAGAAATATTCTGTAACTTGTCAGTTCTGCTACAAAAAAGGGCATAATGTCCACCAATGTTTCAAAATGAAAAACTCTTTCATTCCAATTGAGCCCATAGCTCAGCCTAATCCTATGTTCCAAAATTTGCCTACTCGTAATGCCTCTCAACAAAATGTGGTATCACAATTTCCTAATACGAATGCAACTTCTTTTCTACCACATAATGATCATTTAAACTGCTAATGAGAACTCCTGGTGCTGGTACTCGAGATTCTCAAGTGACTTTACCCCAAAACTTCCACCTATGAGAACCCTAGCCCCCGATGCTCGAGTTTCTCCTATGACCTTTTCTCATCCAGAGACTTTTTCTTCACAAAGATCAACACATACTCAAACCTTGCAACCTATAAAAATTTGTAAGAATTCTGAATCTCAAACTGATAATTTTATGATGGATGAATGCCAAATTATTGCAAGTGTCTCTGATAATTCATTTAAACTTCCTATCATTCCAATTCAACTACATAATAGTAATATTCCTATGCTCATAGATAGTGGCTCATCCTTATGTATTTTATCACAGAATGTTTTCAATAATTTAAAACATGCAATTAATTATAAATTTCTTTCACGTTCTGTTAAAATTAATACAATTAACTCTGAGGTTGCCTTTTCTAGTTGTGTTGAAATTTCATTTAAAATAAATAATAAACATTTTAGACATCACTTTTTCATCACCAATGTGACAATTTCATCTCAATTTCAGGGTATTCTTGGATTTGATTTTATTCAAAAATTTAATTTACAATTAAATCCACATTCTAGAACTTATTCGATTGGTGACGTGCTTGTTCCCTTAATGAAAAATCAGAATCTGAACAGGGAAATTCATAGAACCACTGTAAATAACATGACTAATTCTGAATCGCCTATTACACAAGAGTTAAGTAATGACATGCCTATTACAATTAAACTTGATAAGAAAATCATTTTACACCCCGATGACTTTCAATATGTAAAACTTAATCTACATAACTGCCCATATACTGAATTTTTGTTTGAACCTAATATATAATCATTAAAATTTTAAATTTATGATTCAATACATTCCATTGATAATCCTGATATCAAAAATCCCCATTTTTATATATATGTAAAAAATAATTCTGATGAAACCATACACTTAAACAAAGCAATGAGTATTGGAACTATAAGTCCTATTGAAGAAGCTCAATTAAATATTCACACAAATATGCCTGATGACCATGTCAATCTTATTACTGCCTCTTATGAAATAATTCAAGAAAGAAAGAATGAGCTTAAAGAAAATGACTTTGAGTTGAAACATTTAACTCACAATGAACAAAACCAAATAAAAGAAATATTAATGAACCATTTTTCTGCTTTTTCAAAATCTTTGAAAACCTTGGGACACAGATAAAATTAAACCACAGTTATCATTTATGAATAAATTCCCAATTAGGACTTTACCATTTCCCATCCCTCAATCCTTACAAGATTAGGCTCTGAGACAACTAAATGAACTGCAGGAAGCCAGTATCATTGAAAGAACTCCCTTTGAATGGGCATCTCCTATGCTTTTAGTAAAAAAGAAAGCTCTAATCCTAATTCTAAACCGAAATTCAGACTGGCACTCGACTTAAGACTTTTAAATGCTGTCTTAAAACCATCGGCTTACCCATTACCAAAAATTTCTACAATTATTTCTAATTTATCAAACTATAAATATTTTACTGTTTTGGATTTATGTAGTGCATATTGGCAAATTGACTTACCTCATGAATACAGAGATATTATTGCTTTTACTACACCTTGGGGTACTTTTCGCAGCAACCGCCTTGTTTTTGGTTTAAAAACTGCTGCCAGCACATTTCAAGCTTTAATAGACAATATCTTACAAGAGTCTGAGGTTTCAGGAGTTATGGCATATCAAGATGATATTGTTATTGGTTCAAATTCTTTCGAGGAAACTCTTCAAAAACTTGATGCCTTACTTAATACTCTAATCTAAAATAACATCACTTTATCCCCAAATAAATGTCAATTCCATCTTACCGAAATAGATTATTTGGGATTTCATCTATCAAATCATAAAATTTCACCAATTTCCTCCAATATTATCAAAATTACTGGTTTTCCAACTCCTAAAACAAAAAGACAACTTAAACGCTTTCTAGGAGTTTGTGGATTTTATCGAAATTTAATACCTTCATATGCTGAACTAACATATCCTCTTGTCCAGTTAACTTGTCCTAAACAAAGTTTTCAATGGCTTGACATTCACACTGACATTCAATAAACTACAGAAAATTTTCTTCACTAAACCTTTTGTTTGTTTACCTGACTGGTCTAAACCTTTCATTTTGAATACTGATGGTAGTCATCAAGCAATTTCTGGTATCATTTTACAAGAATTTAATGGTGAATTGCATCCTATTTCTTACTTTAGCAAATCTTTATCTAAATCTGAAAGAAATTATCCAGCCATAAAAATTGAATTAAAAGCTCTACATGACTCTGTTTTAGCATTTAAACATTTTCTATACAATCGAGAATTTATTGTTATGTCAGACAGTAAACCATTAAAGCACTATAGAAAAACTACTTCTCCTGCTGATCTCACTACAAAATGGCTATGCGAATTAAGTGAATATACTTTTAATTTCAAGCACATTCCTGGTAATCAAAATCTTTTGGCTGATTACTTTTCACGTCTTGAAGAAACGCCACCACACCATGACATAAATTCTCTTCCAAGCACTCTAAATTTAAATAATGATGTACTTCCTGTCATTGATGATGCAATTCCTGAAACACCTGATAATTTTGAAAATATTAATTATTTAAATGTTTCACAGTCTTCGCCACAAGACCCACTTTTAGAAATTTCTTGTAAAACATTTCTTGATGAACAACAAAAAGACAAAACTACTACAAAAATTATAAGTGATTTGAAATCTAATAATAACAGCAACAACAATAAATGTTATTTTCTACATCCTCATAATAAATTATTGTACTATGCTAAAGAATCTTCATCTTTGGAAATTCATCCTACTATTGTTGTTCCTAACTCTCTAAAAAAAAAAAAAGTTTTGGCTATTGCCCATTTACCACATTTTGGTATTGCAAAAACATATGAATTTCTTCGACAGCGTTATTTTTGGTTTGGTATGTATGCTGATACAGTTAACTTTATTAATTCATGTACTAATGCATAACTTTAAAATCTCATGGTACTCCACCTATTCCTTTGCAAAATAATCACATACCTGAAAAACCTAATGAAGTAATTTCCATGGACATTCTTGGACCTCTAAATAATGGAAAACATATTCTTACAATAATTGATCATTTTACTCGTTTTCTACAGCTCTATCCCTTAAACTCTATTACTACTGATGCTGTTGCTAACTGTTTATTTTGATACATTTCAACTTTTGGCAGACCTGCCATTATACTTACTGACTTAGGTACTCAATTTACTAGTGCTGTTTTTGAAACCTTTAACAAAGTTTTTGGAATTAAATTAAGACATACTACTTCTGAACACCCACAGGCTAATTCAATTAGTGAGAGAATCAATACCTCCATTAAATCAACTGTAAATGCTCTAATTCAAGATGGTTATAACTTTGCTCATGCTATAAACATTCATGTAAATATGTATAATGCTTCTACACATTCTTCTACTCAATTTTCTCCTAACGTAATACAATTTGGAAGAGAGTTACCTATGATCTTTGACACGTATGACCCACAGATACAGTTTCATCATTTAGATAATTAGATTAGATTATCTGTCTCAAGTAATGTCCACCCTGAAGCGAATTTATGCTGACACATATTCTAATCTAAAGTCTGCACAATACGAACAAAATTTAAAGAAAAATGAAAATGCTAAGCTTAGATTTCTTTTCCCTGGTGATATTGTTTACTTAAAATCTAAAGATAAATATAATAAACATCTTACTGGACCTTATAAGGTTATACAAAAATATTCTCCTGTTATTTATTCAATTCAATTATTAGATAATCCTGACACTTCAGTTCGCAAAATGCATATTGATAGGTTAAAACTTGCTCCACCTCGAAGGTCTTTACTTAATGACTTGCCTGTTATTGACAGTCACTATCAGGTTCCTACTTCGCACTCTTATAATTTTAGGCCACGTAAAAATTAATTTAATCTCTTTTTGTTTTTTTTTACAGGGCACTTTCAATGCGAACAGCCTGATTACCTGTTTGTATTGAACCTGTTCCTTTCTTATTTCAACTGCTGTAATATATTTAAAATAATTTTTAATTTACCATAATTCTCTTGTGACATGTTTGTGCGACAATTTAAATTCCCCAATGTGGTAAACATTGACAATTTTTTTTCTTCTTCTATTGTCCTATCCCCCCTTCTCCTCTAGTAATTGGAAGAAATTCCGTTTGATGTAAGTGAAATCAAACTACTGCACTCATTTTTTCCTTTTTTTGCTTTCCTTTTTGGGAAGCTAACTCAGCGAAAAGTTTTAGCCTTGCAATGCTATAATTGCAATTTTCATTTGGTACAATGCATACCAAAGCCTTTTAAGTTTTGAAATTAAAAATTTTTTTGTTTCACAATGTTGTGTTTAAATAAATAAATAAGTAAAATAAAATAAAGGCATGAGTAAGTTTGTGTTGTTTCTAAAATGTGAAATATGAGATAAAGTAAATGTATATATTTTGTACGTCCTTTTTCCTTCAAGATGGCATTTTTTTTTTACATTTTAAATAAGAACAATGTTGTATTGAAATCTTTTGAATGGCTACAAGTGGTACCACTTCAAAAAAATCAGAGCTCTTTCTTTTTGATATAACAAATCCTGGGTTACATTTTTATTGAAAATTTTATTGAATTTTTTGTGTGAAATATTATCTTTATTTTGATATCAAATACTATTGAAATATGTATATACAAAAACTGTTGACAATCTTTTTCAGCTGACAATATCAGCAATGCAAGAACCTCAGCACAGTTTTAGATTTCGTGATTTTTTTAGTATAGACTGAATCATGTAAAATCAAGTCGGACAATTTTAAGGTTTTCTGCAAGAACTTTGTGCAATTTTTTAATATTACTAGGATTTGATTGATATACTGTTTTAATATTTATGCTGAACATGAAATTTTTTTCTGAAAACTTGGGGGAGTATATGTCACGTTGACACAACGTGCATATTTTTTAATGAAAATTATTAATACAAATCCTAATTAATATTGTCGAAATTTAAACTAATAATCTATTCTAAATCTAATTTAAAAGTTTTTTTAATAATAACTATCTTTTAAAGCTTTCATTTTTCCTCTTGGCCTTTTCAATTACAGCGCATTAACGTACTTCTAAATCATTTCCCTCTTAGCAGCTGCTTTGAAATAAAATAACAGTTGACGCTGGCTAAAAGAATAATCATAACACCTCTTCGCTCGCATATGCTTTCTCTGCTCCGCTGAAACAGATGTGTTTGCGGTTTTCCTCTGCTGTGCAAGAAGCATATTGCTCGAAAAACACCTGCTAAATTGTTCCAGAAAAAGTGAGCTCCCTTTTTCTATAGCAGTAGGTCTAACGGTCATTTTTTTAGCAGTTGCGGAGTTGGTACTTGTGTGGCGAGGTCCTCACTTTTAAGTGGGGAACCTTCGCCACCGGAACGTAGGCACGAAATGCCATGCACGCCATAATAATTTTTAGAAGAATGCTTCCCCAGTTTTCCTTTTTTATTTGAGGGTGTATTATAAAGTTTCAAAATGTTGATCTTCAGATGGTGTAAAAATAAAGAGATATGACTAAAATGAAGATGAGTCCTGCCAATTACTTATAGTCGACTTACTGATTTTTGTTCGCAAAGTTTGTGCTTTGTGTTCCAGTTTTCTGCGTGCTCTCCTCAAAAAGAAAAATGAAACGACGAGCGCTAGGAAGACGGATGCCTTTCCGTAACAACATGATGGGTCAACAATTAGTTGACCGCGTCCTTCTTTTCTTTTGCGAACCTGCTTTGATGCACCGCTATCTGTGATGGTTCCCAGCATTCTCTTGAAATCGGATTTAGTTTGCTGGCGTTCAAGAAAAATGAATGTGGTGTTGCTTTAACTGAAATTTTCTCTTACAGTGCTACATTTCGCTGACGTATATCTTTAATACGCAATATGGAGGTCGACACATTTTCCTTATTTTTAATGCAGTGACGCGATGCTCTTCGCGATTGTTCATACCAAATGTGACAACGATTTACATACCTACCATCGTGTGCTTACGATCACCGCCTTCCACCGTACACCTGCATTTGATACTCGTACTTCTATATTACTATTTTGTACTTAAGAAGAAAAATTTCTGAATAAAGGGTAGGATCCACCGGAAGGAGAAGTAACCTTTGTTGGGGCGATCAAAATACAGGAAATTTGGATCAAGGTCAGTATCCCTACTGTGTCAATGCAAGGAATTCAAGAGATAGAAACGGTCCTGAGCAAGTGCAGCTGCTAAATGAATCGTACGTTAGAGACGGACATAAGGAATTGTTTATGAAGAAAGTGGTAAAAACTCTCCCTTACCGAGCTATTGAATATCGCACTTGCAAATGTACTGACTTTTCCGGGAGCAGGTGTGGCTCACAGCCTCACACAGAACGGGAGTCATTAGCAGACCAGACGGGAGCTAGATATGTGACAATTGATGGAATTGTAAAGTAGAGAAGTTTGTGGTGAATGAGAGGAGAGTTGAAAGGTTGGAAAGAGAAATTTCGAGATTGGTGGAGAAAGAAGTGAAATTTCCAATATCCAGTGTATATTTCAACTTGAATCATTGATTTGGAAAGTGAAAATAACGAAAAAGAAGTACGAAAGACTGAAGAAAACGCTGAATGCCTATATCTACCGCCACTTTGGGAGATGCGTTCACAAACGACCAAGTTAGAATGAAAATCTCAGTGCTTTCACTAGTCTGTTACACAAAGTTATTACGGACTGGGCAGCAGGAACTCTGGTATCAACTTTATTTCCCAATCTAGAAAGCGAAAGGAATGTTAAGGGTGAGAAAAATGGCTTCTCATCTGATTCTCAACCTACATAAAATTAGAGGAAGGCTAAGATGACTCGCAGTGGAAGAAACAGAAGAATTCTTTAAAATTTTCTTTGGATTGTGTTTTGATAGGAGGAAGAACAAAACCAGATACATAGAAAAATTTGTTGACTGCAAATTACACCCAAGTGTTTGTCACAAAGAAAATATCTCGCTGATAATCGAACCTGGTTCAACATACTTTGGCCGTATGTCGCGATCTGATTTTAAGAATTTCACTGGAAATTTGGGAGAGTTTAACATGAAATCTATTGATCTTGCCATCCTCACATGCACTGGCAGTGGTGGCGAATCATTGAATTCTGGAAATAACAAACGCTTCATGTGAAATCTAGAAACGCAGTTCTCTAATCTAACTGAATCTCTGCAATGCTGTATTTGCCAACTTCACACATAGCAAACAGCCACTCCGAAATTTGCTGTATATCCCTCTATCAGATGATGGATTCCTACGATCCACTATATTATTACACGTGACAAAAAATGCCACAGTTTGATTCGAAGTTAGGCTTTACATTATTCATTAAAACGCACGCTCCAATAATTGGATGCTAGGGCTGGCACGGGCAGGACTCGGATCGCAGGCAAATCAACGAGGTGGGTCCTGGGTAATGTAGTTAGGATTGTGGATGTACTAGAGAAGAGCTGCGAACGTTACTGACTATTTTTCAAAGGGACTAATTCATTAAAAATATAATTTTTGCTTTCTACATATTTTTGTCAAAAAAACGCAAATTTTTCAGATATTTATAGATTTCAAGCTCCATGTGCTATTCCCAGAAATTGTCACAGCCCCTTCAGATTTTTCATACATCTTATCCATAACAATATGCAACTTGTAAAACCTCAGAAGCCTAATAATTTGGAAAAGAATTTTTTTGGTCGATTTTTGGAAAAAGTCATATTTTTCAAAAACTTCTAAATTTTAAGCTCGATCCACAACCCCAAGACGTTGTCGTAGAACATTCAAATTTTGGAAAATTTGAATGTTATTTTGAATGTCTTATTTATATCAATTTACAACTTTTAACACCTCAGGAGATAAAGATTTCGAAAAAAAAATTTTTTCGATCCACCCTACTGTTCATATATATCTCAGGTGTCCATACTGAATCGGTTTCTTGTTGCAACATTTCCTGTTAATGCAAATAATTTGAATCTTGTACATTTTACAGAGCAGTGAAGTGTAGTAATATTTTTCGGGCATGTATTATTTTAGGTTACATGCTTGACCGGGCAAGTTTTTAGAGATTTTGCTGCCCCTGGTGTGAATGTATGAATGAGGTTCGAAGGAAATTCTGAAGCCCTGGGGAAGTTTTTGCCTTAAGTGTAGGGGAAGGAAGAATGGTGTGGCGAATGGCCTCTCCCATTATTGGCCTACCATATGGCCCTCCCCTGCATAAGCGGCGCCTGTAGGTCTGTCGCTAGAGTTTATTATTTTTTGTTGCTCTTCGATGTTCGCTCGAAGAGATAAGGCAGACGGCTCGGAGACACGAGGCCGAGATGTACGTTTTACTCCGCTCTCTGTAAAGAATTTGTATATAGTGTAATTCTTCGCGTCTTGACTTATTGAAGAACCTAAGAGTCAGGGTATGCCTTCGAAGATCTAGTTTTGTCATTCGCGTCAGGACACGAAGAGTTCATGAAATGGAGCCTCTAAAACAAAAGCGAATTCCTCTACGAACAGCGTTTACGAAGTCTTATAATTCTTTGAACGAAAGCCTAGGAGTGGCAGACCCCGATCTCAACAACTTAGAAGATTTATTAGAGGTGTTGAATGACAAGTGTGAGCGGTTGCGAGCTTTAGATACGGAGATTCTGAACGAAATTTTGAAAACAAAAGGTGCTGAAGCTGAATATGGAAAGGAATTCAAAAGCTGTGAAGCGTATACAAAGAAGCTAATAAAAATTAAAGCAGCTGTCAAGCGATTAAGAAATGCGAAGCCAGTGCAGAGAACGGTTTCACTTGCAGCAGAAAATACTGTTCCTAACATCACGTACCCTGTAATGAGATTGCCCGAAATTAACCTGACTCCGTTCGACGGAGATGTTAGAAACTGGCTGAGCTTCTGGAATGCATTTAAGAAGATTCACGAAGATCCCGTGTTGGACGAACATACAAAGTTCGTATATCTAATACAAGCGACTTCGCCGAAATCAAAAGCACGCGAAATAGTGAACAGTTTCCCCACTATGGCTGAAAATTACTCTAAGCTAGTAGAGCATTTGAAGAAGAGATTCGGAAGAGATGATATGTTAATGCAAGTTTATGTCCGAGATCTGTTGAATTTAGTTTTACTTAACAACAACGGAAATAAAAAGGAGTTCAACCTGCCGAAGCTCTATGACAACTTAGAGACAAAATTACGATCCTTAGAATCTCTGGGTGTAATAGAAGATAAATACGCGTATATTTTGTTCCCGTTAGTTGAATCGTGTCTGCCGCCAGATGTATTAAGGATTTGGGAAAGGGAACGGGAGAAGTCGCAAGGTAAGAGTGATTTAAATTCTCTTCTTGAATTTTTAAAAAATGAAGTGATTGCTGAAGAAAGAATTCTTCTAGCCCGTACTAGTCTTAGTGTTGATAAATATAGAAAATCCTTTAAAATTAATGAGTCTGATTTTAATGTACCTACTAGCAGTAATCTATTTGTAGGTAATACTTTTAAAGATAGAGATTTATTATGTATTTTTTGTTCTGATAAATCCCATTTGTCAGACCAGTGTGCTAAGGCTAGTGAACTTTCTTCAGACGAAAAAAGAAAGATAATTTTGAAAAAAGGAGTCTGTCTGTCCTGCTTAAAAAGGAACCATATTTCTCGCCATTGCAGGTCAAGGGTAAAGTGTTTATTCTGTGGAAAAAAGCATTTAGCGGTGATGTGTGAACGCATCCCTTCTAACGGGGGTAAAGAGACCGCGATTTCAAAATCAGAGACTGAGATAAAGAGTAATGACCTAGTTTTGACTTCCCAAGCGCAGAATTCAGATGTTTTATTGCAAACACTTGTTTTGAAAGTGTCGAACGGGCGCCGGGAGAAATTAATTAGAGCAATCTTTGATACAGGTTCGGAAAAAACGTACTTGACCGATGATTTAATCGAATTTTTAGGATGTGAGAGTGAGGGGGAAGTTAAATTAACTCATAAATTGTTCGGCGGACTAGAAACTAAAGAAAAATTACACCGTAAGTGTAAAGTTCATTTGAGTAGTCTCGACAATAAATTCAGTTGTAATCTTTACTGTTTGAGTGAATCAGTTATTTGCTCCGATGTAAGGAAAATACCGAAAGGGCCGTGGATCGATGAATTGAATAGAAGCGGTATACGTTTAACAGATACTGTGGACAGTACTTTAAGGGTGGAAAATGACATTAAATTGCCGATTGGTTGTGACATAGCTGGAAAATTGTTTTTAAATATTAAAAGTTTAGAAAGCGGCCCAGTCGCAATGCAGACGCGTCAGGGATGGGTTTTAATGGGTAAAATTCCGCGAAACGAAACTGAGCGTGTCGAGTCTTCTTTATGTACATCGTTGCTTCTGACCGAAAAATCGGCGGAGAATTTTTGGAAATTAGATGCTATTGGTATACGAGACCCAGCTGAAACCAAAACAAAGACTGAAATTCAGGAGGAAGCAATGACATTCTAGAACAACCTAAATGTAGACTCGGGTGGAAGGTATGAAGTCGCTTTACCCTGGATATTGGAGCATTCTCGCTTACCCAGTAATAGAGCATTGTCTGAAAAGCGATTAGCAAATACGCGTAAAAAATTAATAGATTCGAACAAAATTGAAGTTTATCAGGAAGTTTTTGATTTGTGGTTGAAAGACGGAATTATAGAGGAGGTTGATAACGCGAAACAATCTAACGTTTACTATTTGCCGCACAGGCCAGTGTTTAAAGAGTCGAAGTTCAGACCGGTGTTCGATGCATCTGCTCATGTTAAAGGATCTCTTTCATTGAATGACTGTTTAGAGAAGGGACCGAACTTAATAGAAATAATACCATCGTTATTAAATAGATTTCGAAAGAACCGTGTTGGAGTAGTTTCCGATATAGAAATAGCCTTTCTGCAAATAGGCATTAGAGAAAAGGACAGGGATTACTTACGTTTTCTGTGGAGGGGCATTTCAGGGGAGAACATTAAAATTTACAGGCATCGAAGGGTCGTTTTTGGACTTAACTGTAGCCCATTTTTGTTAGCTGCCACGCTGAATGTTCATTTGGATAACGCTCCAGCTCAGTTTTCGGCTACAGCCAAAATTTTAAGGGAATCCTTTTACGTTGATAACAGCATTAGTAGTTTTCAGAACTCTGAGGAGGTGAATAAATTTGTGTTAGAATCAAGAATGCTATTGTCATCAGCGAAATTTAATCTGAGAGGATGGCAATCAAACTGCGAAACCGAGGTCATACCCCAGTCTGAGGATGAATATACTTATGTTTTGGGTTTAAACTGGGATTTAAGAAATGACACTCTTTCCTTAGAATTGATTCTAGGGGGGAAGAGAAGTGAGCTCTTCTCTCGTGCCCTCACAAATTATTCGATCCTATAGGATTCACTTCTCCCGTGACCCTACTCCCTAAACTAATGCTCCAAGAATGCTGGAAATTGCAGTTAAATTGGGATCAGGACCTTCCTGAACATTTATAGAAAATATTTCTTAATTGGGTAAAAGAAATTAATGAAATAAATAATGTCAAAATTCCCAGATGGATTAATATTGGAAAGTCTGAAGATGAAGATATGAGCCTTCATGTGTTTTGCGATTCCAGTTCCTACGCGTACGCAACTTGCGATTGTCTTGAGAGTACAAACAAGTGATCAAGTCTCAGTAAACTTTATTGCATCAAGAACAAGAGTGGCCCCTCTCAAGAATATAACTATCCGGCGTTTAGAGCTCCTTGCTTGTTGCATAGGTGCAAGATTAGGAAGCTCTACCGCTGCTGATCTTAAAATCCCACTAAACACATTTTACTGGAGCGATTCGACGACTGCTTTGAGCTGGATATGACAAACTACCAGATGGGGTACATTTGTCTATAATTGTGTCCAAGAAATCAGAACCTTGACCAAGGTGGAGAATTGTAGACACATTCCGTCTGAACTGAATGCTGCTGACCTCCCCTCCAGAGGTTGCTCCGTAAAACAATTTCTGCAGTCCAAATGGTGGGAGGGTCCCACATTTCCACAGCCTGAACAGTCATGACATCGAAGTGTAGTGTCTCCTGATGAAGCTCTAATTAACGAAAAAAAACGCAAAACTGCCTTCGAGAGCCATAACCAAACTAACTGTCGGAACCTGTCGGCTGGTACTACCGATTCTTTTCCTCGTACCAGAAGAATATGCGTCTTATGGCGCGGATCAAAACAGAAAACTGTGAACTGTTACGACTTGTGCAAAAACTTTACAATCTGGAAGTAGAAAATGACAATTTCCCTAAACCAGTTTGAACGAGAAGTGGAAGGCCAATTATTGTGCCCAAAAGACTTGCATATGAATGACATTTATTGGTTTACATTCATTTTTCCACTTATTCGAGATTGAATTTTAAATTATATTATGTGATTTTATTAATTTTAGGTGAGCTCATCAGTTTTAGATTATGTAAGTATATATTGATTTTGAGAAGTGCAAATTTGTTTGATGTACCACTAATGAGGTAATTATTATAATTTTTTGTATAATGTGTATTTTAGAACGAGGTGAATTTACCTGTTGTAAATCCAGGTGGGAAGATGTGGCGAATGGCCTCTCCCATTATTGGCCTCCCATACGGCCCTCCTCTGCATAAGTGGCGCCTGTAGGTCTGTCGCTAGAGTTCATTATTTTTTGCTGCTCTTCGATGTTCGCTCGAAGAGATAAGGCAGACGGCTGGGAAACACGAGGCCGAGATGTAGTTTTAGAGATGAGTTCGGGCTCATATTTTGAAGCCCGGTCCCGCCCGAGCCCGAGGAATTTTAATCCGAGCCCGCCCGAGCCCGAAATTTCAGCTAAAGATAAATTAAATTCAGTTACTTCATTGATACAATACGATAAATTTTGCCGTTTGTGCCAATTAAAGACAAATATAGTCGCAAACTCTTAAGGCACTTTCTAATTCTTTACATCCATGTTTATCAAATAATAACAATAACCTTTCAATTTTTTATTAAAAATTCCGTTGGGTAGTCACATAAGTGTCAAACATTCGTATGTACTTAGATATATTAGATACAGAAAAAGACAAGTCATAAATCTCATATGGTGACATTAAAAAATGTTATATTTAAAACACGTCCAGAAAAGAGATTTTGCATAATAAATTTAAGAAATCTGCATATTTGCCATAGAATTGCATAAGAATATATTATTGCATAAGAATTTAGTTGATAGGAACAAAATTACTTTAAAAAAATATTTTATGATACGATGTGAATAGTATATACACTCATGTCCATAAATTAAGGATAATTCAGAATCACACAGAAATTGATCTCTAAAATAAAAATTTCACCTGTGGAATGATCACACACATCTTGAAGAAGAATATGCAAATTACAGGAAACCAGCAGGTGGCGTGGATGGTACGTCACAATGACGAGAGTGTAAGAGAGGGGTATATAAGGAATGGTGGCAAAGAAGTAAAATTCTTCACAAGCGCTGTGAAAGCCTTTCAGTGCAAAAACCGCATAATTATGGCACAAAGGAGGCATTTGGATGATGTTTTACGTGGCAGAATTATCGGACGACTGGAATGTGGACGTACCCAGCTGGAAGTATCCGAGGAACTTGGAATCGCCCAGAGTGTCATCTCCAGGCTTTGGCAACGATTCCAAGATGATGGTAATGTGAGTAGACGTTACAGCACAGGTCGCCCCCGAGTTACAACGCCGAATGAGGACCGCTATTTGGCAGTTACTGCCAAAAGAAACAGACGGAGTACAGCATCAGACCTGTCTCGTCAGCTCTCTTCAGCTACCGGTACGACAGTTTCAAGGCAGACCGTGTACAGACGCTTAGGGCACATTGGTCTATATGCTCGTAGGCCTGTCAGATGTGTTCCACTTACCGCAACTCACTGTCGCCTGCGATTAACCTGGAGTAGAGAGCATGCATTGTGGACACCGCAACAGTGGTCTTGTGTGATGTTTTCAGACGAGTCCAGGTTTAGTTTGGAGTCTGATTCTCGCCGGACATTCATCTGGAGAGCGCCAGGTACCCGTTACCACCAAGAGAACACCATTGAAAGACACCGTTACGGTGGTGCAGGATGGCTCGTTTGGGGAGGAAATATTCTTGGTTCCAGAACTAACCTGCATGTTCAGAGTGTAACGATGACAGGCCACATCTATCGGGATGTCATTCTGGAACAACATGTACGTTTGTTTCGGGGCGCCATGGGTGCTGAATTTGTGTTTATGGATGACAACGCCCGTCCTCACCGTGCAAACATTGTAGACGAATGCCTTCAATCGGAGGATATCACCCGTATGCATTGGCCAGCATACTCACCGGACTTGAATCCAAATAGAGCATGTGTGGGAGATGCTTGGCCGACGAATTGCAGCCCGTCAACCCCCTCCCACCTGTCTACCGGAACTTCGGAGTGCATTGCTTGATGAGTGGTGTAATATTCCCCAAGATCAGATTGATCATTTGGTACTCAGCATGCCTAGGCGTTGTCAGGCCTGTATTGCATCGTCCGGGAGACATACCCCGTATTAACCATCCTACTAACCATGTTATACTGTTTTTTGTAAATAGGTTCTTTTTTGAAATTTGGTCAAGGGAGTAAAACTTGCAAATTTTATTAATTATGTCAAACATATAGCATCTTTTTTGCTCTTTACTTTTTGTTTAATAAATAGACTTTACAAAGAAGTCAAATTTGTTTTGCTTCTTTCTCTTTCTTTGCCTGAACTTCATTATCCTTAATTTATGGACATGAGTGTACATTTAACTAAGATAGGCCATTCAATAATGAGATCAAAATTTTGAATGAACAGCGTTTTAACACACATATGCAAATGAAATAGCACAACACACCCTTTAGTAAATTATGTGAAAAAGCTAGCTTTTTACCCATCCATTATTTTGTTGCAAGTCCTAGCATCACATGAGTACGTTTATTTTTCCGATGAATCGCTTTTTAAAATCCGTTTCAAGGGGTATGCTCAATAAAGGAGACATTTTTCACGAGCCCGAGCCCGCCCGAGCCCGAATATAAACGTGAATTACAGGGCCCGAGCCCGGTTCGGCCCCGGGCTCGGGCTTTCGGCCTCGGGCTGAGCCCGTCTCATCTCTAGTACGTTTTACTCCGCTCTCTTTAAATAAAGAATTTGTATATAGTGTAATCCTTCGCGTCTTGACTTATTGAAGAACCTAAGAGGCAGGGTATGACTTCGAAGATCTAGTTTTGTCATTTGCGACAGATGGGTAAGATGTATACCTCAAATTTAGCAGTTGCCAGTCGCCAAATGCAACCATTTAAAACTTTTTGCCAACCATTCTTTTCTGTGGCGATTGCATTGAGGCTACCAAATATTTTCAGTGTATTCTCAAAAATTAAACATTGTGGGGATATTTTCTCATAAACCCGATCGATTGCGCAATGAATCTTCATAAACATACTATCTTTTACCACGTGCATCTTTTACCACATCGAAGGCGTCCCGTTTCGAGCGGACAAAGACACTCTAATCCAACCACATTGGTAAGTGGTTTCAATCCACCCGTTTTGTCCGTCGGTGGGGGCAGTTAGAAGATTGACATGTACATCCATTCCCCCCGCTTTAATCCGCCCTTGGCTCTTAATGATGAGGCCTTTTTATATCTATATAAATAAAATTAGACTTTTGTCTGTACATTTCTTGGAATTCAAAAATTTTGCGATTTCTATCCGTTTCAAGCACCCGGGAATCCGATGCGACCCTCAAAAAAAAGTTTGTCTGTCTGTCATTCTGTCGTTCTGTAATTCTGTCCGTGACGCTTTTTCTGTTTAAGCATCACGTAAAAACGGCTGAAGCGAATGATATGAAATTGGGTGTCATGATAGGTGGTCACTCAACTTAAAACATAGGCGTCGAATTTTAAAAAATCTTGATTGGATTTCGAGATTTTGCGAAAATCGTTTCAAACTGCGTAAATTTGTGTTCAAGCATCACGTAAAAACGACTGAAGCGAATGATACGAAATTGGGTGTCATGATAGGTGGTCACTCAACTTAAAACATAGGCGTCCAATTTTTAAAAAATCTTGATTGGATTTTGAGATTTTGCGAAAATCCTGTCAAACTGCGTAAATTTGAGTTCGAGCATCACGTTAAAACGACTGAAGCGAGTGATATGAAATTGGGTGTCATGATAGGTGGTCACTCAATTTAAAACATAGGCGTCGAATTTTTAAAAATTTTCATTAGATTTTCAGATTTTGCGAAAATCGTTTCAAACTGCGTAAATTTGTGTTCGCACATCACGTAATAACTGCAAAGGTGAAAAAATGATATTTGGTGAAATGATAGGTGGTCACTCACCTTAAACTATAAGCATCTAATTTTAAAAAATCGATCCGATTTCGAGATTTTGCGAAAATCGTTAAAAACTGAGTGAATCTTTGTTCCCGCATTACGTAATAACGACTAAAGCGAATGATATGAAATACGGTCAAATGATAGATGGTTGCTCAACATAAACTATAGGTATTCAATTTTTAAAACATTTTCATTAGATTTTGAGATTTTGTGAAAATTCTCTCAAAATACGTTTATATTTCTTCAAACATCACGTAATAACAACTAATACGAATGATTCGAAATTTAGTGATAGGATAGATAGTTGCTAATCTTAATTTATAGGCGTTGAATTTTTAAAATATTTTGATTACATTTGGAGATTTTGCGAACATCGTTTTAAAATGCTGAAATTTTGTTCCAGCATCACGAAATAAAGACTGCAGGGAATGAAACTAAATTGGGTGACATAATAGGTTGTCACTCAACTTAAATTCTAGGCTTCCAATTTTTCAAAGATGTTGATTAGATTTTGAGATTTTGCGAAAATTATTTATATATTTGTAAATATTCCTTCGCGCATCACATAATGACGACTAAAGCGAATGAAATGATATTACTTAGTGACTCTCTAACCTGTAATATTTTAACAATACAATATATGAAAATTATAACTTCGCTTTCTTTACTTTGGCAACATACTACATCCATTCTGTGTACTCCTACAATGCTGACGAAAGTTCTTGCTTTTTTGAAATTTTCATTCACTAACCTGTTAAGGACGGGTACTTCAGCTAGTTTTCTTTCATAAGTTGAAAAAGGACAGGGAGCATTAAAGTTACGGACTATATTCCGTATCCGGTGCTTGTTTACATATCAATGCTTGTGTTACGTTTTATTGGCGATCATTCTGGCACCAGGGGATACACAGCCAGAGTGAAGTTACCTGCCGGTGGTATTTTTGGCTTGCAACCATAAAACAACATGCATCGTCATTTAGAGAATTTGAAATTGTTTCATGTTATGGATGGAAGTGAATGAAATGTGTTACGTTATTGTATAAAAAGAAAGTGTGTGTGTGTTTGTTAGAAATATGGTGCGAATATAAAGCTAAATAAAAGAAAGCATGTTGGTTTTACGTTATCAGTCGGTGTGTGTGTTTGTTAGAAATGTAGTGTCAATATAAAAGTAAATAAAAGAAAGCATGCTGGTTTTACGTTTTAAGCCGGTGGGTGTTAGAGACATTTCTGAGCGGTTAATTAAAAAAAGTAAAGGTAAGTGCTTTTTTTTAACGACTAGGGGCCAAGGCCCCCAGACTCGCTACGCTCGCTTTTCATATGAGGCATTCGGCCCCTAATCGGGCTTATTCGTAAAAAAGACATAATTTCAACACAGAAAACCCGAAGATTGGATCAGATAGAATGTTACTGAGCTAAGCTACACATTGCTTAGTTCTTGCATCTTCATTGGTACATAAAAATTTAAACTTCACACTACAGTAGACCCCCTACTCCTCATAACACGGAAGATATTTTGTTATGGGAATCCGTGTTGTACGGGTCCTGAGCTATACTCCACCTGGAGTGCGGACTCCGCTTATAATCGCTGGAAAAATTATTTGTACTCCTCAGAAGCACAATGATATTTAATGTTGCCATTCAAAGGTTATACTAATTAGGAGCTAAAGCGTAATAAAATAAGAACATATGTTTCAGCTGTATTTTTAATAATGTAAAACCTATTGGACACCTTGCGAATTTGCCACCCATGGCGATTTTTTATTATTTGGCAACTTGCGTACATTTAAAGTTAATAAAAGCTACGGAACAGATAGAATAGCCTGCCACCAATGGCGACTTTTCATTATCTGTCGATTTACACATACTCACAACCTATATTTACTGTTCATTTAAGGTTACCGGAAAACCGTTATCCATACTTTCATTTACATAATCGTTTGCAGATTGGCGTACTTAACACCACGAATTATACCATCTCGTCGCGCTAGCAAATATCCAAAGTGTACTATAACTGCTATAATGGCATAGTTAACGCCAAATATTTCTACTGGTAGCAAATAATCCAGCTGGACGAGAACCGGCTTTAAAATAATCTGCATCTTAATTATTTTTCATTTTCAAGATATTAGTTATCCTGTTTTGGAAAAACGAATAATCGCTAATTCTAAACTTCTGTTGTCTAAGCGAACTTACTATTTGAAAATTGTCAACTTTGTGTAACACATTTTGAGTTACTTATTTCATATAGTTTTTATTTTGGCGTAAAATGGGCGTAATTCTAACTCATGTTTGTAAATTTCACGCGATTCTAAATACTTGGAAACGCTTTGTTGCAAAGGAATGAATGATTTTATGCTAAATCTGGCAACCATTCTGTTTATTTTTTCAGTTTTTTATTAATATCTTCTAAAATAATTCGATTTTCGAAATTTAACTTAGCTCATCAGGTTCCTCGGAATTTTTCGAATTTGTGGGCACCTTAGTTGAAACTTAAATCCCCACGGTTTAGGAGGAAATAGGCCAACAAGCTTTGACAGCGCCAGCGGCCTTTACTTTTTTTTAGAATAGAGAGATACCCAAATTAAATTTCATGCTGTTCTGGAAACTCGCGGAATCTTTTCGCATTCGAAAGATTTCGTTTTGTGTACACAGCTATTCTCATGTCCATGCAAACGATTTATTTGTGAAAAAAAATGATAATAAACTGTGTAATCTGGAAAATCTCTTTTAAACGAATTTGAATCCCAATTGTATGACGTCATATTCACTTGAAAAGGGTAATTTTGTCACGCAAATGATTTACTTTTTTGACTCTCGGAAATAAAATGGTGCTGAAAATAGCAAAAAATCGCTTAAAAAGGAGGAAACGGGTACATTTTCAGGTTTTTAAAGAAGCGCAGATTGTTTTCTATATTTTTATAAATGATCATGAAAATTTTCAAGCGGATCTTCAAACGGTGAAGAAGTTATTAGGCTTTTTGTGTTAACTTTGTAAATTTCACGCGATTCTAGATACTTGGAAACGCTTTGTTGCAAAGGAATGAATGATTTTATGCCAAATCTGGCAACCATTCTGTTTATTTTTTCAGTTTTTTATTAATATCTTCTAAAATAATTCTATTTTCGAAATTTAAATCAGCTTAGCAGGTTCCTCGGAATTTTTCGAATCTTTGGGTACCTTAGTCGAAACTCAAATCCCTACGGTTTAGGAGGAGATAGGTCCAGAAGCTTTGACAGCGCCAGCGGCCTTTACTTTTTTTTAGAATAGAGAGAATCTTGCAATGTTTAAGGTTTTTAATGTGAATTTTAAATTGATATTTGATGTTTTTATGCTTTCGTAAGTGCTATTTATTTATGTGCTATCCTAATCATACTGACTTTATATGAGGTGTACAACTAGGTTGTTTAATCCACCGATGTTTTTTTTTTGAGTTGAAAACGGGCCTGTGTTTGCCCAGTTTACATTAGCTGTACAGCTAGGTTGCTTAATACACTGTAGTTTTTTTAGTTAAAGACGATCCACTGTTTGCTCATTTTAAATTGCCTGTTACTGAATTTGCAGACGTTTTTTAGATTAAATATGGACGGTGTATTTTGTTTTAATGCTTTTGTTAGTGGAATATATGTGCAATTTTAATGTGTTGACTTTGCTGATTGTGAAAATGATTGGCGACAGTCGCTGGGGCTTGGCAGCCGCCAAGCTCCAGCGACTGTCGCTGTGTTTACATGGGGTGCGCACCGTCTTGTATGATTTTACCAGTTACTGATGTTTATATGCAGTTTTAAATTATCTGTATAATACTTTAAATTGGGTAGAACTTCATCACAGATTTTACATTTCAATATTTGATCTTCCATGATAAATTTTTAATCTGAAAAGATAACCATATAAATGCATTTAAGGTCTATTCTAACAAGAAGGGAACACAAGATGGTGGGGGGAGAAAACGATGATGTCATTTCTCCTGTTAAAAAAATTGACCGGTATATAATATGAACTTTGATTTTTAAAGCGAATTTTGAAGGAAAAAATAATGTGGTATACACAAAGAAATATGGTACTTGTGTATTATACCGTCGAAATTTTAGCCAAAAATATTTTCACCTAGTTGGCGTCGCTAAGATCGGGTTACCTTAAAATACTTCTGGTCAAATATTTAAATACCACGAGTTGCCATAAAAACAAAAACCAATAGATACTGTGTTCTTTATTAGCGCGTGTACATAGATTTAAAGCAATAAATATATAAAAGGGATTCATACATTCATATTAAGATAGACAATCTCAGTTCAACATTTTGTGGCAACGAACGCGCCATTTTCTCTGGAAACCAGAAAATAACTTAAACACCAGACGTATTATACTGAAATAGCATCTACATAAAATACTGACATCACGCCTCTAGTTAAATAAAATACGCAGTTTATAAAACACAAAAATTTTTGGTGTATCATAAACATATACCAATTTAATAAATACTTAAATTCCGTTAAGATATGCAAAACATTTTTTTAAAAATACACACACAAACATCTTATAAATAGTACAACACAAACTCAGTTCATCAAACGGCGCCTTGGCAGCCTACACATAACAGTTCTGCTTAATGCAAACTCCGCAGTTAACGCACACTTTTCATATTATTCTCATTACAATGCTTTGTTAAACGCTTAAATTTCGTTAAGTCATAAATCAATTTTAAAAATCAACCGCACACATAAAAAACTTTATAAATTTTTAAAGAAAAACGAATCATTTTATCCATAGCAGAACATACGGTATTTGGATGCGCATTATCGCGTGCGCAATAGCAACTGAACTGCAGAGTATAAACCCTTGGTGAGTAATCTCTTCCCTTGACATGTCGACGGTATAATAACCAAGTACCAAAAATACTTATTTTTATTTTTTTAAGAGCATTAATAATTTAACCCTGCTAAGGTGTATGGGTCTTATTCGATAGATACCAAATTAATTTTGCATCGATGTGTTATACTAGCAAAAACAGTTAGTAGTTTATAAAAAAGTTGAAAACATCCATTTTGTATTGTATTAATGTTTCAGTAATATTTGGGGGGTGAACTATTGAATTACAGCATTTTTATTTGATAATTAAACAGCAGCTTATTAATGTCTATCTCTTTATCATCATGTATTAGTACCTTATACAATGTTAAAATATGACCAAATACATGACATAAAATATCAATTTTATAAATGATTACATTATAAGTATTAACAGGGCAGGAAAAATCTACTGCCCAACATGCCCAGGGTATGTGTTTCTTTTTTCCACTTGCCCGACTGGGCATGTAAAAAGAATAGACTGTGGGAAATTCACAAATTAATTTCTTTTAATTAGGTAAATATTTTTAAATGCCATCAATTTTTTAAGTCTTGTTACGGAAAAAATATATTTCCATTTCTATTTCTGTGATTTTATCAAGGTTCTAGTGGCAATTTCAGAACCTTAACTGTAGAATACAGAATCCCAGCAATAATGGGAAAAGATAAAAAACCCACATTCACGTGCGTTGAAGGATTTTCGATTTTTCCTGCACTGCAAACAATACGAATAATGTAAATTTTACAGAGGAATGAAATTAGCTTTTTTGGGGCAAGTACATTTTGGGTTCAGCAATATATTATTTTAGGTTTACATGCCCGACCAGGCATGCAAAATTTTGGAGATTTTGCTGGCTCTGCGTATTAATAAAATGTGAGCAGGTACAGCTCATTAATATTGAAAATTACACCATGGATCTTTTCAACCCGAACATCTTATGTGTATACATTGGAACACCGTAACAGAGTTAACATTAACTTTTTGAGCAGATTTTTATACAGGTATCATATAATAGTATAAAAATATCAAATTTTATACACTTCAATGAACTGAAATCCCTCAATTTTGCTTTGGCTTAACTTAGAGATATTTTGTTTATTTAAGAAGTTTATATGATTCTGTAATTCGAACAATAATTTTCAAAGTGTTACACACGTATTTTATAAAGAATATTTCATTTTTATACATACTAAATAAGAAAATAATTACTCATGTTTAACACTATAAGAAGTGGAAATGTTTGCTCTTAACAAATAGCAGTTTGATCATTGCCATTGAAAACGCAATGTTTTGTTTCACTTAAGAGCCAAGTACAACTAAAACAAAACAAGGCATTTTTGAAGCTTATAAGACAATTAAAATTAATTTTAAGGGCATTAAAAAGAAAATAGAAATTAAATTCTGAAATGAATACTTACCCCTGCCGATGTTACAAGGATTAACCAAGCAACAGACACCAGCCGAAGAGTACAAATACGGACGGATCCCAGACAGCGCCATTAGAGTTCGTAATCTCATGCCGGCTTGATAACGTAATACTCATGCGTGTAGAGAAGAATTTTTTCCCTCTTCGGGTAGATTTCACAGAAATATAACGTTCCCGACGGGTATGTAAATTATTCGTTGAAAAATGAGGTATAAGTTAGTGTATACAGACGAATTTTTCTGAGAGTGTACAATCAATTTAAAAAGTCATTTTTTTATCGCACTGAATATAAGCTTTTTTAATTCCCAAACCAGAAGCTAGAAAATATTTTTCTTGAGGACTAATATATTTTTCTTCAAAAATGCATCATGAAATGTGTTCTAAGCAAAATCGGAACTGAAACTGTTAGAAAATTGAGGCTTTCTAGAAATATACAGCATATAAATTTCCTGCATAAAGATGGATTAAGGACTACATTTAACACATTAATAATATTTTTGTAAATTAATTGTTTCAAATCATAATTTTTTTCTTATTCTCGTCTAGTTCTTTTCTTTTCATTCTATTTAAAATATAGAAGAATTGGAAGTCAAAGCCCGTTGAGGAAGCCGTTACAACGGGCGGAAAAAAAACACCTGGTGAAAATATGTCTACACTTAGCATATTTCATCTTCGTCCACCTAAATGATTTCCCATTCAATTTTTGTTATATAGGGAAAGTTGGAGTACAATGAAACATGCTAGCTAAAATCAATAGAATTTGTCACAAAAAGTTGTAACTCACACACCTATTCTACAAATATATGTTACAGTTACTCATGTGATTTGGAGACAATCGTTTTTGTAACAAGAGATTGTGGAAAAGCAAGCTCTCCTGCCCACTAGGGGGGAAAGCACTTAGCGGCATGCTTTGTGCGTGGCCTGGAATGTTCGAGATGGATCAAGCTGTCACGCCCCTCAAACAGGTGCGACCGAGCTGACGTCAGAGCGGCGCACCTGGTACGGAGGGATCTCACGAAAGAGAGAGATGATTTCTGGACAGCGAAGAGGTTAGTCATCGTCTGAGAAGGATGCTCGCTCTCGAGTCGAGCGAGGACTGAAATGCCAGGGAAAGGGTGTTTCCCACAAAATTCCCTTCTGTAATTAGTAAATGTTTGTACATAGTTTAGACACTGTAAACAGTTTGAATATATTATTTAGCCAAGAAATTATGGACTTGTTTCATTTGTTATAATCGCGACTGAGAAGTGTAAGTTTTCCGGATCCACGTGGTTGGGTGAAATAATGGATGTGGCTGAGTGACGACGCCACAGACAAACTGGTGGCAGCTACTGGAGATGTTGCTTTAGAAAAATTAAAGCACGGACCCGAGCCAGCGATGGCTTCAACGAGAAAGACTGAATTTGACTTTCTGTGGAGAGAGATCAAGTGTTGCCTCGACTTGCCTGGAATTCGTCGACTTGCGTGGAATGCGTCGATGCCTGGATTCGTCGACTTGCTTGAAATCTGAGGTATGTAAATCTGAGTTCTGCTCAGAAACAGAAAGACGCCTTGGTCCCAGAAAATCTGACGGACGGTCGGGAGCCGACGGTGACAGAGCGGCGCACCTGGTACGGAGGAACCCCACGAAAGAGAGAGATGATTTTTGGACAGCGAAGAGGTTGGTCATCGTCTGAGAAGGAAGCCCGCTCTCGAGTCGAGCGAGGACTGAAATGCTAAAGAAAAGTCTGTCCCACAAAATTCCCTTCTGTAATTAGTAAATGTTTGTACATAGTTTCGACACTGTAAATAGTTTGAATATATTATTTAGCCAAGAAATTATGGACTTGTTTCATTTGTTATATTCGCGACTGAGAAGTGCAAGTTTTCCGGACCCACGTGGTTGGGTGAAATAGTGGATGTGGCTGAGTGACGACGCCACAAGATATTGAAAATTATTTTATTTTCACCATTGAAAGTAAATTTCGTTACTGAAAGTAATTATGTTATACCTATTTGTTTTCTTATGTGTAATGATTTATTTTTCAAATATTATGATCACTATGGTGTGGTCTTCATACTTTCAAAGACAGGAATAAAAAATAAAAAAAAACAGTCAGTCGTAGGACTGCACGTCAGAAGTGAAAACTTCTTATCAAGCTTTTTGTATCTTTATTAATAACAAATAAACATTTATAAACGTTTTTTTCAAATTTTTATACATTTGCAATTCTTTATAAAAAAATTGTAATTTTTTTTTTTACTGAAGGGTATCGCAAATTTATTTATGATATTCTCACAACATCATATATTTTTGTTCGTTTGTACACATTTTAAGGCAATTTTCACAGGGTTAGCAATAAAATTTTTTATTTTTACATTTAATTACATTTCAAATTTCGCGTTCGATTTGTGTGCACACTTAAAATTTCAAAAAGAGAGAGGGAGTGCGCGCACAGGCCGGAGGTGACACAGCTGGTATATGCGTATGGTATACATCAGCAATACATATTTTTATCCACGTGTTGGATTTTGCTAGATTTATTTCATAATTATGTACGTGAATTTATTAATTATCAATAATTATGTGCTTACGTTGAAATGAACAATAATCCTATTTATTTGTAATGAATGATGGATCAATAAATCAAATTCAAATGCAGTGTAGTATAACACTTATCATTCAAACAACGTACAGTATAATTATTAAAACTCTGCACATTATCAAATTATTGCACAATCGCTATATAGCTATATCACTATATAGCTATCAAGTACAGTATTTTAAATAATTATTTAAAAATAATCGAAAATTATAGCACCTACCCAACTAGAATAAGTCTGCCCTTTTTGGGGGGCAAAAATATATAGATTTTACATAAAAAGTGGATATTTTTTAAATATTTTGAAAGTATACCCTTATTGTGTAAAATATATGCAATTTTTATGCATACTAAAACAAAAACTTACGCAGTTTGAAACGATATTAAAAAAAATCTCAAAATTTAATCTTTTTCTGTTTTTAATCCGACGCCTATAGCTTAAGTTGAGTGATCACGTATCAAGTCACCAAATTTCATTTCTTTCGCTTTACGTGATGTGCGAACAAAATTTTAGCCAGTTTGAAACAATTTTCGGAAAATCTCAAAATCTAATCATTTTTTTTTTTAATTTGACTCCTCTAGTTTAAGTTGAGTGACCACCTATCACGTCGCCAAATTTTATTTCATTCGCTTCAGTCAGTTTTTCGTTATGTGCGAATAAAAAAAAAGCTTCATTGACAGAACAAAAGACCAACAGACAATTTTTTAACGGACGTACTTGAAACAACGGTCACTTCAAAGTTGAGTCATTTCATCCCGAGTGAAACTCGTCTGGTGATTAGAACGCTTGCCTACCACACCTTGGATCCACAGTTCGATACCAGTCGTGGAAGCTAGAAGGACGAAGTTTAAAAGTAACTTGAAGTTCTTACGTATGATAACAGGTGCCAGCACTAAAATTCAAAGAAACGGGGAAGAAATCTTAGCAGGTAAGAGACGGTGTAGCTATGACATCACAATCCATTTTTCTCCCATTTGTATCTGAGTGTGACAGTCACGTGATTTCAGGGCTTTTTCCCCATCTCAAAAGCGCCCAACGTGCCTAAAGAAGCTTTTACTTCAATAAATATTAGGAATTAATAAAAATTCATTTAGTTTCCCAAGCAGCAATTCATCAGTGGCCAAACTTTGGCCAAACATCGCTCACCGAGGAAGTTGACATGGGGCCAACATCGCCGGCGATATGGGCGATTGATTGGGGATGTCTCATCGGGTGAAGATTGGCCAATCTTCTGGCGCCAAAGGGATTTGATCGTCGGTCGAACAGTCGCCAAACAGATACCAATAACTTTCATTGTCGGTCGAACAGTCGCCAAACAGATACCAATGGCTTTCATCGTCGGTCGAACTGTCGCCAAACAGATACCAATGACTTTCATCGCCGGTCGAACAGTTGCCAAATAGATACCAATGGCTTTCATCGTAGGTCGACCAATCGCCAAAGAGTTATTATCGACCGTCGATCAGTTGCCAAAGATTATTATCGACGGCCGACCAATCGCCAAATGTTAACCCAAGCAATTCCAGCCTTTATACATCAGTTTATATTTTATATATATAAATTATTC
>JAWZYV010015318.1:0-52159 GCA_038373885.1 Cheiracanthium punctorium
GTTTCCAGCAAAGGGATAGTGGTAGAATAGTTTTAAGCCCCCCCCCCCTCCATACACATTAATGGTGAGATCCACTAATTTTTTTTTTTTTGAGTCTTGCAAATGTCCAGCGATAGCATATTTTTGAGGGGGAGCCCCTACAGCGATGGCCAGACCCGTTGATGCTTTTTTGGGTACACACTCACAATACTGTGGAATAACTCAACTATCAAGGTTACTTTTTTAAAAATATGAATGCACATATTGATAAAAGTCAATTAAATTGTAACACAACATTTTCTGGTAAAATGTTTATGACAACTGAAAACAAATCAGAAATAATTAAATATTCACAATCCCCTTTCTTAAAAATTAAATTCCACTTTTTTCCAACGTGCAACTGGGTTGGCAGGTAATGAAACTGGCATCATGAGTCAATGTATGGCCCATAGAGTGCAAGTTGTGCATAAGTCAATTTAAAAAAAAATCAATTGATTTAAATCATGATTAAAATCATTGACACCCAGATGCAGGCAATGGCTTTTCAGATTTTGGACATTTTTAGATGACTTAGACCCTTTCCCAAGGCAAAATATATTAATTATCAGGATTACACATTAGTTTTAATCAGTGGTGTAACCATGGGACAGGGGTTAGGGGTAAAAAAACTGCAGCATTGCGATCTTTACATTCATGTATGAAGACATGGTTAAATCAACGCTTCCAAATGTTTTGACTGTCCCTAAAAATGTACAGGTGTTTATTGATAATAAATGCCACTGGTGAACGAACTTTTTCAAAGTAAAAGTTGTATGACTTATGACTTAGGAGGGGAGGCCCACAAGGGGCCAGGCACCGCGACCATGGGTCTATTGTACCAACCCCAAGTCCTGAAAAAATGGAAAGTCCTGAAGGGCCCTATGAAAAGAGCCCAGTAGCAGATGCGAACATCAGCATAGACCTAACAGACATTTTGTGAAGCTCCCAGGGCTCAATGACATGGCGCCCAAGATGCTCAAACCTGTAAGCCGAAAAGTACTCACACTCACAGAGGATGTGCAACGCAGTTTCCTCTTTAAGAAGACAACCCCGACAAGTGGGATCATCGACAATCTTCATTATATTTAGATGCCTTTTAAGGCAACAGTGCCCAGTTAACAGACCAATAGCCCTACGGAGACTGGACCTATTGAGACGCAGAAGTTCCTTGCATCTGTCACCAGGGAAGCCAAGATTAATCTCTTTAGCCTGCCTCTGGCCACCACAGTTAAGCCAGTTAGAATACTGAAGCCTCCGAAAGTGGTTAAGAACAGTATCCCTATAACTTCCTTATAACCAAGTAGGAGGAGATAGCAGTGCTTTGTAAGGCTAGCAAAGCAGCCCTACTGTCAGAGCAAATGAAGATATGCTTCCTGGAGTATCCAGCCTTTAAGCAGAAAACACTACACATAAGGATAGCATAAACCTCTGCCTGAAAGACAGAGGCATGAAGACCCAGAGAATAAGAGAGCTTAATGCCATTGTCCAGACAACAAACTCCAGCTCCAGTACGATTACCAAGCTTGGAGCCATCAGTGTACCACACGATACACCTGTTCTTACTATAATTGGGAGGCTTTCGCCAGTCATCTCTAGAGGGGAAATGAACAGAGAAAGACCCATCAAAAACATGCCTGACAAGCATATTATCAGAAGGCATACAACAGAGAGGATGCGTCAACATAGATGAATCAAGATCACCCCATGAAAGGTATTGCGAATAACCCTTCCAGTACCCCAGGTCCATAAGCCTCTTTCTGCAGACCAGGGCCTCAGCCTCAATAAAAGAATGCAGAGGCAAAAGGTTTAAAAGCAATTCAGTGATTGCAGTAGGAGTTGTACGAAGACAACCCGTGATAGCCAAACACGCCATCCTTTGAAAACGGGTAAGATCCTTCCTAGATGAAACTAAGGAAGATCTAGACCACCAAACAATGGACCCATACGCAATGATCGGGCGAACAATCATGGTGTAGATCCAATGAATAGACCGAGGGCTCAGGCCCCAAGTCCTGCCAATAGCACTTCTACAAGCCCAAAAGACTCGTTTGGCCTTAGCAAGACAGTAATCAAGATGATTCTTCCACCCCAAATGAGAGTCAAAGTAAACACCCAAAAACTTCACCGAAGAAGAATATGCAATGGGCTGTCCAAAAAATGAAAACTTAGAAGACTTGAAGTGCTTAGCACTAGGAAAAGCAACCAAACATGTCTTCAGGGGATTGACAGAAAGCCCAGTAACAGAACACCAGCTCTCCACCACTTTCAAGGCCGAGTTAATGAAGCCAGTGACCACCGGGCCAAACTTGCCCCTGGCCACAATGGCAATATCATCAGCATAGCCAATACAGTGGACCCCAATGCTAGATAACTTAGTCAACAAGGAGTCCACCACAATACACCATAATAAAGGTGAAAGAACCCCACCCTGGGGAGTACCAGCAGAAAGACGTGCCACCAAGGTGTCCCCCAGAAGCGAAGCAGAGATAAGCCTGTACGAGAGTAGATTATCAATCCACTGACAGACAGTTTTATCAACACCCTTGGAGGCAAGGGCAGACAAAATCGTACCAGAGGGAACTCTGTCAAAGGCTCCCTCGAAGTCAAGAAAAACAGCAAGTGCCACTTCCTTACAGCAGACACTTTTCTCGACAGTAAAAGCAAGATCATAAAGAGCAGTAGTAGTAGATCTGCCAGGCTGATAGGCATGCTGATTTACAGACAAAGGGGAACGACTAAGCAACGTATCCCTAATGTGCCTATCAATAAGCTTCTCAAGAGCCTTTAAGAGAAAAGAAGAGAGACTAATAGGTCTAAAAGACTTAGCCTCAAAATAGTTGTCTTTTCCGGGCTTAGGAATAAATACAACACGAGTGTGCCTCCACAAAGTGGGAACATACCTTAAAGCAATGCAAGCCCTAAAGATCTTGCATAAAGAAGGAGAAAGCAGTGCAATGCCTTCCCTGAGAAGGATAGGAATAATACCATCCATACCCGGAGTTTTATAAGGTCCAAAAGACTTAATAGCCCAAACGCCCCTATCATAGGTTACAATCTTGCGTGCAACATCCCAAGCCTCTTTATCACTGACAAAAGCAGGAGCAGGAGAGGGGATACACACATTGTCAAGAATGACACAGTTCGGGAAGTGAATCCTGAACATCTCAGACAAAGTCTCACTGCCCGACTCAGAGAAGTGAACATTATGCATCTTAACACAGTTAAGGTTAGATGATTTGTTTTTAGCCAAAAGTTTAACCAGTTTGGCAGAAGCAGACAAATCATTGATGTTGCTGCAGTAGTCCTGCCAAGAAGATTTCTTGGCACACCTAATCGCTTTATTAAAGCTGGTGAGAGAAGCTTTATAAGCTTGCCAGTCGCCCGTTTTCTTGGCTTTATTGAAAAGCCTCCTGCAATTTTTACGCAAGTGAGTGAGCTCAGTCGTCCACCAAGGGACACGCCTCCGGGCAACAACTGTGCTCACCGGACAAGACTCATTATAAGAAGAGCAGATAGCCCCAGTTAGGGAGGAAACGGTGTCATCAATATCACTAGGAGAAGATAACTTACCGCTGATATTCCTCAAACAAAGTTTGAGCTTCTTTCTGTAGGAACCCCAGTCAGCTCTGCACGGGTTCCTACCTTGACTCTTCACAGGGATGAGTCCTTTAATGGAAAAAAGAATTAGTTTATGATCAGATAAAGTAATATCATCCGACACATGCCAATTCTCAATAACAATGACCATTACAAAGTGAAATATCAAGAACTTCACTTCTATTACTGGTAACAAATGTAGGTCTGTTTCCCTTGTTAAGAATAAATAAATTATACATCAAAATATATTCCAAAAGCTCATCACCCCGAGGATTGCAGTTAGTGCTACCCCAGACAGTGTGGTGAGCATTAGCGTCACAACCAATGATAAGCTTTGTGTTCGCAGTACAGTACTCAATCAAAGATTTAGCACTGACCGCAAGAGGATCACTGCTATCAAATGGAAGATAAGCAGACAAGAGAACCACGCTGTCGTCGTTCAGACTAATCTTGACCGCAACATTATCTTCATCAAGATAATTGGCTAAGACTAAGGCATGAAGCTTGGCATTAGCTACAATACAGGCTCTAGGCCTGACAGCAGTAATATCATACAATATATTAAAGCCTTTAACATTAAGACCAAGGATCTTCCCATTGAGAGTCCAAGGTTCCTGAACAAGAGCTATATCAACCAATCCATCAGCAAGCCGCTTGCACAAGAGTGCGGAGGCACCCTTACAGTGATGGAGGTTAATCTGAGCAACATTAATACAATCCATAGCACAAGCAGGAAGGAAGAAAAAGCACAAAGCTATAGTAATTTAGCTGGTAGGATTGGGGCAGTGCACAGACTCCTCCAAACCCTCGACAGCCAAAATCTTATCAGCCTCATCACCAGAGAGAGGCTGAAGAGTAGAATCGGAGTCTGAGTGAATACCTAACTCACCCAGCCCAGAAAGACCAACACTACTCACCTTAGAGGAGGCGTGGCCCTCGTCGGATGACATAACCACGTCCTCAGTCTCCTCCACATCTTCCGCAGCAGCCGCAGCCGACGCAGGCTTCTTATTAGGGTCCCGGAGTATCTTGAAGACACCCCGGTCCACCCCCATATGACCACTGAAGTCTGCCTTCCGAATCGCTTCAGCAGCCTCACAGTCAACCTCAAAGATCCATCTAGTCGAGTGGGGTTCCTCACTAAAGTGAAGAGCGCGCCACTCGGTCGATTTCAGCAATGGGTTAAACCGGTTCAGCCGCTTCAGCAAAACCTCTGGCTCCTTCGTGACTCTATCCTTGGTTTTAAAAGCAACCTTAACAGTTCACTGGCCTTCAAGAAGTAAAAGTTGTAAAAAAAAACTGTCATCAATCCACTATGATCCAAGATCATCTAAATTCGCTTGCAATCATGTCCACTGAATATGATATTCCAAAGTGTGGACTTTCAAGACATTCTAAAAGATTTTACTGCAAGAAAATTGAGAAAAGTGAATGTTTAAAATTCTGATGACTATTAATTTTAAAATATTTTCTTACAATGAGTGATGCTGTAGCTGTATTATAAATTATTATTTCTTTGTAGCTGCTTTATCAAATCAACAAACTTCTACCACAGTTAGGGTGTACACTAAAAAAAACTAATAATCACATAGCAATGTAAGATTGCAAGCGTTGCCTTCATGTGCCAGTTCTAATGTCATCTTAGAAAATATTGAAATATAAATAATTAAAAACATTGTTAAAAGCATATATAAATAAAAATAGAGCAGTACACACGTTTTGGGGTGGTGCCAAGGCTTCACACATCTTCAGCTGGAAAAGTATCTACTGACAGACAGAGAAGAAAAACCATATGTACTGTATTTGTTTTCACTTCAGCAAATTACGAAATTTGTATGCAATGCATCTCGCACAAAAGGAAAGCATTTGTTTTCACTTCTCTGCCTGCCTACCTGTGTGTCGGTTGGTACTTTTGCAACAAAAAAAGGGTGGATCCTTTGTTCTACACAAAACGTGCGTACTGATCTATTTTTATTTAAGTGTACTTTTAACACAGTTTTTAATTATATTTTTTCGTTAACATTAGCATTTTTGAATGTTTTTTTTTTAAATATTGAAGTATTTTTCATATTTTTGAGCATGGTTTAAGGAAAATTAATCTTTCACAATCATTGCTCAACTAATTTATAATTCATGTTTTAGAATTCAGGCTTTAATAATACAATATTCAAGGTTCTCTTTTTCAACACAATATTCAGCAGCCAAACCCACTGTTTACAAAATGCACTTAAGGAATTCGACTAGTAGCTGAATACTGTTTTAGGGATTATTAACTAATGCACAAGATGTGATTTCATAAAATTAAGTAGTACAGTCCTCTAGGTATATCCTGCTCTTCCTAGAAGCAGTGGTGTAGTCGAGGGGGGACGCAGTCCCCCCACCTTTTTTTTCAGGGGGACGCTGATTTTGCGTGTTTTTAAAAAAACTAACTTAATGTAAATTTTCCTTTTGTCATTCTACATCGGAATGAAAAACAAAAAAGACGACTTGGACCACCTAAGTAGACCTTAAGATTATTCACCTACAAATCTTTTCTAAATACTACACAATGTAAATATATCCATCATCATACAACGCACTTTCGGTCAAAGAGTTAAAGAGAGTAAAAGGGGGAAGATTGATTTAAATGAAACAGTAATCAACCATGTAAATGTGAATAAATTTGTTTTAAATTATAACTTTTTAAATCCTGCCTGCTTGCATGCTTTAAAATCACAACATATAATTTGAGAGAAAAGTCAGATTGTTTTTCAGGCAATGTATTTCTAAAAACTTGTGCATGAGCAAGGTAGTACAGCAAGTTTAAAAATCGATTTCAAAGCTTCAGTGCTCCACGTATTATCCTCCCGCTTATATCCGATATAGGGTTTGGGTATATATACTGTTTTAGAAAAGGATGCGTACATTTGGGTTGAATTTCTTCTAAAAATGAGCGTCCCCCGCACTTTTTTTGTAGGACTACACTAGAGATGAGATGGGCTGAGCCCGAATCGGGCTGTAAGTCACAATTACGCTCGGGCTCGTGAAAAATTTCTATTTTATTGAACATACTCCTTGAAACAGATTTTTAAAAAGTGATTCACATGGAAAATAAAAGAAGTTATAAAAGAAAAAAAGTAGCGGCACGGTTGCCTAGAAGGCACGTGAAGCTCTTTGGGGATTTCAGAACGGCGGCTTATATTGCTTAGTGAGTCATGAGATCGGAAATTATTTCATAAACATAGATATAAAGACATAGAAAGTGCATTAAAAATTTGCACTATATTTGTTTTTAATTTGCACAAATGGCAAAATTTATTGTATTCTAACAAGGAATTACTTCTTTGAATTTTATTTATCTTTAGCTGAAATTTCAGGCTCGGGCTTCAAAAAATGAGCCCGAACTCATCTCTAGACTACACCACTGCCTAAAAGTAAATGGTAAATAAATCTGATACTGAGAGAGTCAGTATATATCTACATATTTTCATGATCTAAATAACTACAAATACTTTTATGCGTATTCATATTAATAAAATTACTTAATTTAAATTTATCGATTTTTTTAAGCGTCCTTCATTATGCATCCCCTCCTAATGCATTCAAGACTGTTGCGTAGATACAGGAAGGGTTAGGGGGTCATACCCCCCCATGAAGAATTTTTTTGCCATACAAAATGGATATTCTGCACTCCCTTATCACACACGTATACAAAATGTGTTGCAGTAGTCGTAACGCCCCCCCCCCTCCCCATGGAAAATTTCTGCCTATGCCACTGATGCACAATAATAAAAAAAAGTTACTTTAAAAAATAGTAATTATAGCAATAGATAACTTTCATAAAAGAAGGGGAGAGGCTTCAGGACTTCCACATCCTAGAGGCCTGGATATAGGGCTTAATCCGCTCCTGGGTATTATTAATAGTTTGTTATTTTTACTTTAAGTGATTTTAACGAGAAAATATCAAAATAACCGAACGAACTGAGAGGAAGGAATTGCAATCCCAGAGAAGTTTCACAGGAACGCGTCAACGCGAGTTTGTTGACAATCGCAACGCAGTGTAGACAAATCGCCCGCACATTTCGCCGCAGCATTTTTATTTTATCAATTCACTATTTCAGAAGGGTAAACATGTTCCAAGGGAAAGGAGGGGGGGGGAGCCCTGCTCTCAAATGCACCCATGAGGATTCGTTATTGAGACGCTTAGAAGATACGTACGACAACAAAGCATTCCATGACATGATTCACAATTCACATGAATCAATTCGTATTCATGATCGGGATAGGTAAATCTAAAACTGACAGGTTGGAAGTGCATTAAAATATGTAAAGAATATAAAATAAAATCTTACTTGCATTTATTGGCAGGCTTAATATTCGATCCGTGGCCGCGGAATGGCGGAATATACATCATACTGGTAGCCATTATTGTTTGTTGATTTTGTTTGTTTGTGGTGGTTGAGGTGTGCGCTGCAGCAAGACCAGCCGGCATAACCTCTAATGATTTAGGAAGACAAATCAGGATTTTCGAGGAAACAGAAAAAAAAAAAAAAAAACTAGCACATCGGAAAAGAGAGAAAAAGACCCATTATTTTCTTTTTTCGTAATTTTCCTTTTCTTTCAACATCCTGGCATGAGTATCAAACTAAAAAATTGGCCGACGATTTGTAGAGGATGTAAATTCTCAAGGTACTCAAAATAACCATATCTAATTTTATAAACCATTCTTGCTCAATTCCTTTCACATATTAAAAAAAAAACTACTAAGAAACCTAACACTAGGAGAGAGCCTCCAGAATAATTCCTGAGCACCAGCAAACAAAACCACTCAACTCTAGAACACACAACTTAAAAACGTCTACAACCAAGCAAAAGTCGGTGCAGTAAACGAAAGGCTTTTTTATTTGAATTTAGAAGACACCAAAAGGCCTGCCAGGAGGGAAGGGGGTCGGTAATGTTCATTTCTTGTAGCAATAAGTTCTTTTCATCCCTAAAAGCCCTACATTCAAAAATGTAATGATATTCAGTGCCGACTGCGGTCAAACAAATACTACATAACGGGGAGAGGGTGAGTTTAAATTTGTGCAGCCTTTCTTCCGTAGCAAAACTTAGAGTGCGAAGACGGGCAGTTAAAACGTCCTCATAGCGGTTTCTAGTCCAATTGTAAATGTCTTTACCTAAGTGCGCATTAGTTGTTGAATATTTACAATTCAACCACCAGTCATCAAGGTGAGCGTTTAAGCAATTTTTGAAGTGTTTTTAATGTCCTCCGGAGCAACACCGCTGTAGGTATTTGTAGCAAAAGGACCATTCTTTGCTAAACTGTCTGCCTGTTCGTTAGCTTGAATCCCCATATGGCCAGGGACCCAAATTAGGGAGATATTGGCCCCGTGTAACTTGGCCATACGAAGGTTGTGGTATAACTGTAGCAGAGGTGCCGACTTTACAAAATTTCTGTGGGTGCCCTAAAAGTCCGTGGGGGGGGGGGGTAACAAAATGTTGAAAGTCGCACAAGGTGGTTTGTAATTTTTGATAAAGGATCGCTAAGTTTGGTGCCAAAACGTGACAATTTATTTTAAAGGGGGAGTACAGTTGGAATGTACTTGGCTAAGATTGCAAAATAGTTTTAGTAGGTGATTTTAAGATAGATTTCGATTCCGAAGATGGGTTTTTATGGAACAAAGAAGAAAAATACGGCACACTCATGAATAACGATACACTTTCCAACCTTATGGAATCTTTTCCTATAACTATTTGCTTCCTTGCTCGTAACAACTCAATCATTTGACTTTTCGTGCACATTTTTACCAGTGGGAAATGGGTAATACAAATAGTCATTTTAGCTCCACATAAAATATCCAATATCTGAGGGTATAGATCGAAGAAACGATATCTGTCTCACGGTTTTGGTACACAAATTAAAATAAACTAATTGCACCAAGGATTCGAAAAAATTCAGGATAATTCTTTACAAGCTGCACTACACACTGCAATAAATGCGAAAACTTTCATGAAACTTTCAGAAAAAAATCTTAAATGTGGAACTGCACAGCAAAATATTTCTAAGAGTGGCCATTCTGCAAAAAATTTTCGTTTATTCGGGTGTCTAGTAGAGCTTGCCCTAGTAGCAATAACCCATCGGTCGATGAGAGGCGGGTGAGTTAAATCTGAGGAGAAGGAGCAATGGCCGATCACGGCTTTTCATCCGAAAAAGAGGAAATTTCATCGGCAATTGGTACAAAATGTCCGCTCGGGGAGCCATAAAGCCGATCATCGTTTCCCGACGACTCCGATGAAATAACGAAAAGAAACCGATAAACTGTTTAAAGTATATTTGTTAATAAAAAATAAACGACTGGCAGCAAAATTTTCAAAAAATGTCCGTTCTGTTTATTATGTTTTCGTTTTTTGTATGCTAAATTTCCGTTTTCCTGGAAAAAAAAAAAAATTCTTCCTCCACCGGGCCCGAACCATGAGCGTACTGATTACGAGATAAGCGCGCTGCCCCTAGACCATCGAATCTTGTCATATGTAAGGCAAAGTGTGAAGTACCGGTTATTTTAGTCTCAGATTGGGACTTGGGTGAAATTTTGACAAAGTGTTGTTCAGCTATTATTAATAATAGTCAAATTATTCGATTGGTAAGAAATTAATTTCACTTTTTACCAATGTATGTAAGTAGCAACAACATTCATAATTAATAATTAAAAAACAATATTGCCAATTGTATAGGAATTTTAGTGTGATTTTAACTTTCATATTTCTTGGATAACTTTTAAAAATTAAATGATTTCTCTTCTTGCTGTTTACATTAAAGAGGTTTCAAAAGAGTTGCTCATTGTAATGAAGTTTCCGTTTTTCTTATAATGCAGCTGACGCTCAAATAGATTTTCTTTTCTTTTTTTTAAACACACTTTTTTTTAATTATTTAAATATTACAAACGATTTTTATATAATAAATACTTACATTTTCTGTAAATATTTCTTTTCAAATTTAAATTTTGTGGGAGGGGGGCAAGGGGTGATACCACCCCCCTGCCCCCTCCCAACCCCAATACAAGAAATTTGAAGTAAATTATGCGATTAATTCAAGAATTGTTCAAAATTTCCCTTAAATTATGCAAAGGCACATCTAAATTACGCAAATATTTATAGGAATTTGGGTAAAGTGTAAACCGCTGGGGACACCTGCAAGGCCCGTTGACTATAGAGCTGCAGTTTCGGATAAGATATTGGTTTTCGGTTTCCCATCGGCGAAACTGCTCGTCTAGATCACTTCTATCCGTGAATAAAAATTCATCTATTGCAGATAAACAAAAGTGCACTTGCCGATGACTGAATTCGACGAGTCGATGAGTTAACGATGAGTCGATGAACGACCGAGCAGAAAACAAGCAGTCATTGCTACTAGGGTGTGAACCTACATCCTAAAAATTATGAAGTGCTTGAGATAATTAGTTTTCTTTTTTGTATTTATATACCAAAATTGCGTGTTTTTTCCCAGCGCTGAAGGTGACATTCAAAGTTTAATTTAAATGAATAGTGTGAATTTTGGTATCCGATTATCTGTACTACGGTGAAGCAACGCTGGGCATAGAATGAAAGTCTCCACCGTTTTGTGTCTTAGTAACGATAACAGCAAAGCAGTTAAAATCAAGATTCTTTTTAAAGTAATGAAGTATTTCTGATGAAATACCCTTCTTTTAGAAAAATCTGCTTGTGCTGGAGTCACCTTAAATTTGTTTGCCTTACGCAAATTCTCTGTCAAAATTCGAGAATTCCTGGGCGCACACCCCCTTTGCCCTTGTAATAAATCAGACCCGAAAGAGGTGTATTACACTATTTCACTTTTTTTTTTTTACTTTTAGCTATAGAATTTTGATTGGTTTTAACTAATCATTATAAATTTCAAAGCAAAAGAAAAGTGTATTGGGGGGGGGGGGGAAACATGCAACAATAATATCACAATCGGTCAAATTTCTTGTCATGCAAATGGAAATTTTGTATAAAAAGTGATTCAGTTTTCGAATGTAACAATTCACGATCAATGTTATTCTTGTTTAATCTCTCTCATCCCTGTGTGAAATCCCAGAGTTTTCAAAAAATGTTATTCATAGTATTGTTTCTCAGCTCATTCATTTCCTGTATTTTTTTTTTTTTTTTTTACATTTTTGTACCCCTGTAAACAGCTGCAGCTAAGCCTTAACTATTTTCTTTTCTTTTTTTCCCCAACAAATTAAAAAAATTACAAACATTATACCTTTAAAATTAAACTAGATAATTTCCTCAGAATGAATTAATGCAACGTTTTCTATGTTGAAATGTGTGTAGGACCACATAAAAAAGATTGGTAACTATTTAAATGCAAACAGAAAAATAAAGCAGAACAAAAAAAGTTGTTTATCTTAGAGTTAATAATTATTCAAAAAGTATTTTTAATTGTAGGCCATATAACATCCAGGCATGATTTTGAGCATCCTCCTGAAGTAGAGCTATTTTACCCTCTACCATTATGTGTTCAAATTTGCAAAATTACGAGAGACATACCTTTCAGTAATGTGTGTTCATGCGCCCATGATTTCAGTATAATTTTACAAAAACAGCATTGGGCTAGATCAAAGCAAATAGTACCTAATTCCGCTTTGTTAAACAAGAACAAAAATTGAACAAAATATTCGCAGAAAATGAAACGGAAGGCATCTCGAAATGTTAGTGTGGACGACAGTCTGTTCCATCCTTTTCAATAAATAACTGAGCACTAAAATCATTCAAAAATAAGAAAAGGAAATTGAGACTTTAGAAGAAAGTGACAAACCTTTATACCTTAGAAGCCTCGCCTCAGTCTCATTCAATTAACACCAAAGCGCCGACACTTTTTGATGAATGGGCATCTTTTTTTGTTCCAGAGACATACAAAGTGTTGTATATTAGGTGCTTGTAAACAGACAGATCTTGATGTTCTCTATTTACAATAAAAACAATTAAACCTACTCACTTCGGAATCCTGAAGTAATATTATTAGAACTATCTCAAAACATTTCCATAATGGGAATGTCTTTCACCTAACTCCTGTGTTATCTTTCCCGCGTGAACTTCTGATTGTAGCCAGCGGCTTTGTCTCAAATTCCCCGTTTTCCGGTACTCTTGGGCTAACATAGTAACATAGTATCATTGTATTCATGCATTTTCCCATGGAAAATGAGGATTCTGGGATGAGGTCTGTTTGTGTGGGTCAGAAAGGGGGGGGGGCACAGTGGGCAAAGGCATTGCCTGTGGGGCTGTAGGGAGTCGCATTGTGAAAAAGCTTTGAATTTTAGAAAGACATTGTTTCCGTGGGCGCCAGATAGGAAGGCAAGTGGCAGTGGGGGATTGAGATTTGAGCCCGCCTAGTATAGTAAACATTTTTACAGCATACTGAACTTCTAAGTATTATTTTCGTGCTAAAATGTCTGAAAGTTAAGATGACCCCCATACACCTCTAAATTAGTACTCTTATGAGAAACTATTATAATAATTATTATTATTTTAAGTAGACAAAAATATTACCTGTTTGGATTCCTTTTTTTTTTTCCATGCACTTTTTAAAATTTTAGAGTATGTGCTAAGTTACTACTTATTGGAATTTTATTATAATTACTCCAGTTCCGAGGCACATAAGGGTGTATGCAGAAGAAACAAAATCTGCATAACGGTCTTAATACACAAATTAAAGTAGACTATCGCACCAAGGATTCTAAAAATTTAGGATGATTCTTTATAAGCTGCACTACATACCGAAATAAAGAATAACACTTCTTTAAAATTTTCGATTTTTAAGAATTTTTTCTAAAAGTTTCGTAAATGATACAGGTTTATTGTTTATTTCAGTGTATAGTGCAGTTTCTAAAACATACATCCTAAAAATTTGAAATATTTGACATAATTAATTTTTTTGAATCTATGTACCAAAATTTCATGTTTTTTTTTTTTTTTTTTTTTTCCCGAACTACAGCGATAAGCTGAAAGTAGCTGTCATTCAGTTGCCTTTAAACAGGGTTTAATTTCTATCCAAAAAAGTGCAAGAGCCCTGATTTTTTGTATTGCAATTTACAAAATTAATTACCTAATTTAAGGTATTATTAAGTTAATTTTTGTTACCTCTGTATTAGTTTGCGATGTAATAAAATTAATATCAACAGAAACAATTACGATGGTAATTAAAAATTTAAATTTAGTGTAAAATTTCCCCGAGAAAAAAGAAGTAGTGGAGCTGTGCTCCCTCCCATGCAAATTAAGCACTTCCTTTAAATACATGCAAGTATTTAGCAAACACGAAAACTTTTCTGTGGGTGGTTAAGATCTGACATACTACATAAAAAAAACAACTGTCCCTCACTAAAATTTTATTTTCGAATTATGCAGTAGCAAAGCACTCGTCGTCATCAGTGGCGTGACTATACCGTTAGGGCCCGTAATGAATTCATTGGATAGGGTCCTTCCTCATTGTACAGAATCTCAACCAACATGTTGCAGTTCACTTTTTCTAGCTTTCTATTTGGGAAAGGCTCCCCCTCCGTCCGGGGGACCGTGGCTTTTGCCCGTTCTACCGCCCTATAGTTACGCCAGTGATTGTCTCATCGAAGTTTCTCATGCGCATCTAAATTATAAAGGACATGGGTGCTCATATAGGGAAGTAGGTGGGGGCTCGGGTCCCTCCCTCTAGCCGTCGGTATAGTGAACATTTTTATATTAGCTAACCTTTTTTTCACTATTTCAGTACTAAAATGTTTGAAAGCGCGATTGCCGATGACCTTACAAATGCCAGAAATAACCCCTCCCCCCCTCGTCTTAAAGTACTCATATGGACGTCCATGCCGAAGCACCCACATACATTTGGCCTCATTAAAGATTTTCTTTTAAACTTTTAAAATATCACACAACTAATAAGCAAATAAAGCATTTTAGTACTGAAATAATGCAAAAAGTTCCGTATGCTTTACAAATATTCATATTACGTAATGGCATAATTGGGGCGGGGGAGGTGAAACCCTCCTTGAGTGTACATCACTGTGTTGGGGTTATCAGACGATTGCTGGTGCTCAGCATCCAGCGTAATTTTTTTTACAAGCCCGAAGCACCCACATAAACGTCTTTTCCTAGCCCTTTCTGGGAACTTCAAATTATGACTTGGCACTAAAATTTCTGTGGGTGCGGAGCACCCACAGAATTTTTTCAGTGGGTGCTTGAGCCCCGGAGCACCCACGTAGTCGAACTGTAGTACTGCAGCCGGAGATTTGTAGGTAGTAGTTTTGAGGCTTTCCAGAGCAGATTTGCTATCCGTGAGGATTAGATAGTTGCCCATGTGTATAAAGTTAGTTACGGCTAAATTTATGGCGAGGACTTCGGCAGTAAATACTGAGTTGATATGATTGATTAGGTGAGCTCGGTAAATAGCGTTACGAGTGTCTACTGCTGCAACAGCAGTTTTATGATTATCCTTGGAAGCATCGGTAGCAATAATGTGGTAATTTCCATAGGCATTCTCTATGTATTCATTTAAACTTCCTCTAATTGCCTGAGGAGGAGGAAGGCTTTTATTTTGAAAGGGAAGGTGTTCCGAAATGATTTCTACAAACTCCGTAATATAACCGAGAAGCCAACGAGTAGAAATTAATTGAGCAGGCGTTATCTGCAACCCCTCCAAATACCTCTCTAGCAGAGGTTGGGTGCAGTATAAAGAATAGTTGGGGTCAGAGTATGTGCCGCATTTAAGGAGAAACACCGAGGAGAGGAACTCCCTGCGCAGCGAAAGGGGGCATTGACCAGATTCCTTATACAGTTTGAAGAGGGGGGTCCACATTGGAAGACCGGTCGCGAAGCGTAAGGCCGCATTATAAACCACATCCAGGCGTTTTAAAGTGGAAGGAGCAGTCCCTAGTAGCAATGACTGCTTGTTTTCTGCTCGGTCGTTCATCGACTCATCGTTAACTCATCGACTCGTCGAATTCAGTCATCGGCAAGTGTACTTTTGTTAATCTGCAATAGATGAATTTTTATTCATGGATAGAAGTGATCTAGACGAGCAGTTTCGCCGATGGGAAACCGAAAAACCATATCTTATACGAAACTGCAGCTCTATAGTCAACGGGCCTTGCAAGTGTCCCCAGTAGTTTACACTTTACCCGAATTCCTATAAATATTTGCGTAATTTAGATGTGCCTTTGCATAATCTAAGGGAAATTTTAAACAATTCTTGAATTAATCGCATAATTTACTTCAAATTTCTTGTATTGGGGTTGGGAGGGGGCGGGGGGGGTATCCCCCCTTGCCCCCTCCCACAAAATTTAAATTTGAAAAGAAATATTTACAAAAAAATGTAAGTATTTATTATATAAAAATCGTTTGTAATATTTAAATAATTTTTAAAAAAAGTGTTTAAAAAAAAGAAAAGAAAATCTATTTGAGCGTCAGCTGCATTATAAGAAAAACGGAAACTTCATTACAATGAGCAACTCTTTTGAAACCTCTTTAATGTAAACAGCAAGAAGAGAAATCAGTTAATTTTTAAAAGTTATCCAAGAAATATGAAAGTTAAAATCACACTAAAATTCCTATACAATTGGCAATATTGTTTTTTAATTATTAATTATGAATGTTATTGCTACTTACATACATTGGTAAAACACATCAAAATTTCACCCTAAGTCCCAATCTGAGACTGAAATAAACGGTACTTCACACTTTGCCTTGTACTTGACAAGATTCGATGGTCTAGGGGTAGCGGGCTTATCTCGTAATCAGTACGCTCAGTGTTCGGGCCCAGGGGAGGAAGAATTTTTTTTTTTTTTTTCAGAAAAACGGAAATTTAGCATACAAAAAACGAAAATATAATAAACAGAACGGACATTTTTTGAAAATTTTGCTGCCAGTCGTTTATTTTTTATTAACAAATATATTTTAAACAGTTTATCGGTTTCTTTTCGTTATTTCATCGGTGTCATCGGGAAACGATGATCGGCTTTATGGTCCCCCGAGCGGACATTTTATACCAGTTGCCGATGAAATTTCCCCTTTTTTGGATGAAAAGCCGTGATCGGCCATTGCTCCTTCTCCTCGGATTTAACTCACCCGCCTCTCATCGACCGATGAGTTATTGCTACTAGGGGTGCTTCCGTATACAGGGCACGCATACTCAAGGGTACCACAAATAACGGCATTAACTACGTTAAGAAGGTCGGCAGTACGACAACCCCACCTAGAGGAGGCAATGGCCTTTAGGAGATTTAAACGTTTAAGAGCTTTTTTCACGATGTAGTTGACATGGTGTTTAAAACTGAGGTTGCTTGAAAAGAAAACACAAGAATTTTTATGTTCGTTTCCCAAGGGATGGCAACCCCCTGGATTTTTAAGTCAGAATTTGGGGGGGCGGTTTTTCGATAGAAGTTAATCGCGGCACATTTGTCAGGGCGAATATCAAGTTTCCAATAATTGCACCACTGGTGAACCCTATCCAGGCTATTCTGGAGTTTTACTAACGCCGTGGGCATGGACTTATCTGTACAGTACACCAGGATGTCATCCGCGTATACAATTACTTGTGCACCCGCGTATACAATTACTTTCGTATCGTTACGGGGGATGTTACCATCTTGGGCTTCTAAAAAGATGACTATGTTATTAACTCCATTTGCAAAAGCATATTCTAGTTGGAGGGGAGGAGGGACATCTTCCCTGATACAAAAACTTATGTTAGGTACGACTTCACCGTCTGACACGTTGAATTCCGAATACATGGACATGAGTGCAGGTAACCGCCCACAAAAAAATAAGACACGGGGGAGTTACCCCAAGAAAAAGAAGGGAGAAATGCACTTACCTCGTGCTATTCTAAATTAAAGGGGAAAAAATGCAACTAAAAAAGGAAGTAAGAACAACACCTACAGTAGGTATGACTATAAACCCAAGAGGGAAAAACAAGCCGGACGAGCAGCGCACCCAACAAACTCTTGTTTGTTGATGTTATCATCGCTTCCGTAGAGCAGTCGCGCGCGCGGTAATATATCTGACCAATCAGGGACGAAGCCGATGTTAAACGCTCCCGGAAATGATGAAATGAAATCCTTTCAAATTGGTAAGATCGTAAGAAGTGCTCTTTTTCTTTTCTGTTGAAGAAGAAATCGAATGCTGGTGTTTTATAAATCGTGCTGTACGGAGCGTTTTTCAGTGAAAAATGATAGAAATTGTTCAAAATCGTTTTCTTTCTTTTTTTGAGCACTAAATCGCTCAACGTAACTGAGAGAGAACTTGACTAATAACCTGATGACGTTGCGGCCCGCCACTAGGCAAGTGTATTCAATTGCGGCCCGCGAGCATTTGCAAGTTGGAAACCCCTGTTCTATAATGTAAAAGAACATTCATTGGTTGCCCTGTCAAAAAACTGTAAGTCCTATAAACAGCAAAATCTACACACGTGTGACGGTGACGATCCCACGTGTGTAGATTGTAGTATACATACCCAATTTGAACTTCTTCCAATGCACCATTTAGACAGTAGCTCATTTTAAATGATTTGCGTCCGTAGGGCGTATTGTATAGGAACTGGTTTTTGCGATCCCGTGAACAAACTATCAACTTTACAAACAAATCTATGCAAATAATAGGACCTTGACTTTTTATATACAGGCTTAGTTTGTGCTCAATCGTATGCACCATTTAGAATCTTCCAAGAATTCCCGTCCATTAGCCGTAATGTAAAAAACGGAGCGTAAAAAAGATGAGCGGCAGATATCAAGTCTCAAGTCGAATTCTTCCCTCCCCACACTCGCTTTAATAGGTCGCGATCAATGGTGGCGAATGTGTTTGTGATCCTTTGGCGTCAATCTTTTAAATCACGTGGCACGAACACACGATCTTTTATGTAACCCCATAAGATAAAAAAATCTGGCGTGACTCCACTCGACATTCCGAACACTTACGATTAAGATCATTACCAAACATTTAAATAAATTTTAATCGATGAATCATTCAAACATACATACCAAACTGAACCTCAATCGAATGCAACGTTTTAAGCGCACTTTCAAAAATGTCTCCCTATATACCATAATGTAAAAGAAATCTTCGTTGTAGCCCTGTAGAAAAACTATAAGTCCTATACACGACAAAATCAATACCGGTCTTACAATGGTGGTTTATATAATATATATACCCAATTTGAGCTCAATCGAATCGACCGTTTAAACGCTAGCGCACTTTCAAGAATTTCCCCCATAGGCCATAATGTAAAATAAATCTTTTTCGTAGCCCTGTAGAAAAATTATAAGTCCTATACACATCCAAATCAATAACGGTCCCACGATGGTGGTTTATAACCTATATACCCAATTTGAGCTCCATCGAATGCCCCGTTTAGGAGCTATCGTGTTCACTCTCTCTCTCTCTCACACACACACACACATACATCCATACATCTCGTAAAAATAGCATAAATGAATTCAGAAGACCTCAAATCGTGTCCATACACCAAAATCTCGAAGTCGAATTTTTTCAGGATGACAATACTTTCCTTACGTGGTACATGTTCGGAAAGTCAAAATGGCATGGAGTGAGGTCCGGAGCGCGAGGTGGCCAGAGAAGAAAGCAAATGTCGTCGTCAGAACCTCGTCCAATCCAAAGACGCGGAAGCTCGCTATTTGTGAAACAAAACTTGCAAAGTTTCTTTCTCCGATAAAGTCAATTTTGTTGCTGTATTGGTAATATATTCTTTTTTTATAAGCCTTCCAAACCAGGGAAGGAATTGTGACATACCCTATATAATCTACTTATATAATACACTAAACGTATGCAGTACCAAAATCGACGATATTTTCACGCTCCGTACGGCAACAGCTTGATGTAAACATGAGTGTCATAACGATAACGCATGCGCAAAAATCTAAGGAAACAGTTCAGTGACGTCCAATGCAGCAAGCCTATCCGCTACTGGTTACGTACATGTCACGCAGTAGCTAGATTACAAAACAACAATGCACACGCGAAAAATGCAAGATCTTTCGGATCTTTTCAGAGCTTTAAAATACCGAATTTACAATACTTGGCTCGTTTATCGCACATAAAAAGAAAAAATTTCGTCATGCAGTAGGCTAAACCACATTTTAGCCATTTCCTGTTTCATAACATTGTTACTATTGTAACCAAGGATACGGATTAATAACACAACCGTACTAACACCAGGATGCTAAATTTTGCACATTAACCCCACAGCAGCTGCCGTATTCATTTGTAAAACACGTTATCAACCACAATACAGTATTTTTCTTCGAGAAGAGAATGTTATTATTCGTGCCTCCAAGAGTATTTTTATAGTAATTTTATGAATGAAAATGTCACCCATTATGTATTTTTATACACTTTGAAATGTTAGTACTTGGCATTGCCACCATCTGCTTTTATCATGACACCCCCAAAATTTGCAGCAACCCTAACCTAAATAAATTTCGTTACAAATACTGTTAACCCTTTGAGGCTCAACCCTTTCCCAATGCTGAAAAAAGGGCAGCCGTTGCCATCGCTCGACTTAACTACCAGCAAGATGGCGGACGATCGAAACGTTCATCGCATGCCACAGATCTAGAGACCCTTTTTTGACGAAGCAGGCTGTGCGCGAGCACAGCCAGCTTCGTTTCGATCGTCCGACATCTTGCTGGTAGTTAAGTCGAGCGATGGCAACGGCTGACCTTTTTTCAGCATTGGGCAATCTATCCAGCTATTCTCGCATTCTTCCATTTTCAGCAGATATCAGTGCTGTTAAAAAGAATCGTGACCATTTTTTTTACGGGAAATGACGTGCTAAAAAGTAGAAGATTCTCGTGGAGCTATGTAACCCGCAACTTCGCGAGCTATGTAACCCGCAACTATAGAAATCCAATCTATTCTTCGTGACTGGCAGCAGTCAAAACGTCAGAGTTGGGTGTTCGCAGAGCGGGATCACTGCGCCTTAAAGGGTTAAGTGATGTGCGAACAAAATTTACGCAGCTTGAAACGATTTTCGCAAAATCTCAAAATCCATTCACATTATTTTGGTACTAGCCTACTAGCGATTTTGCCCGGGCCATCCTCGGCTGGCTACGTGGCCGGTGGTAGCCCGAGCAAAATGGCTAGTAGGGTATTGTTTAACCCTTTAACGCGCAGTGTGTCCGCTCCGGGAACGCCAAACTCGAACGTTTTGACTGTTGCCCATCACGAAGAATAGATTGGATTTCTATAAAATAGCTGCGGGTGACAGAGCTCCACGAGAATCCTTTACTTTTTAGCAGCCTCATTTCCCGTAAAAAAAAGGTCACGATTATTTTTAATAGCACTGACATCTGCTGAAAAATGGAAGAATGAGAGAACAGCTGAATAGATGGCCCCATGCTTAAAAAAGGGCAGCCGTTGCCATCGCTCGACTGAACGACCCGCAAGAGGGCGGACGATCGAAAAAAATTCATTCCATTCGCTTCAGTCATTTACAAGGGATGCGAGGACAAAAAGAAAGTGTAACAGACAGTTTAACAGAACGTAATACAGACAAAAGAATTTTGACGGTCATTCTGTGCTCCCAAGTGCTTAAAACGGATAAAAATCGCAAAAATTTTTTAATTCAAAGTAATTTTCAGACATAAGTCTAATTTTATTTAAATAGATGTACACGTACATGCATAAAATATACACGGAGAAAAAAAATAACTCTCATCTAGAACGAATAGATAGCTGTTTTTTGTTTTGAAAAACTAGAATAGATCGTAAAATTATGCATGTAAGCAATGCACAGAACGGGTATAGACGAAAGGATCTAGAAATTCTAGTCCGTAGTATTCTGATTCATCACAGCAGAACAACTAGTGTGTGTAACCGAGAAATGATCGTTCGATTTTTAGAGCACTAGAATGACCCTTTGTAAGTCTTCCCGCTGACGTACGCGGCGATTGACAGATATTTTCATCTTGGTACTAGCACCGATTACAGAGGAGAGATCTAAAAATTGGGTAAGCACAAGCGTCTCGTTCTATGATCCAGTATTTATAAAGGAGTACGTGCACTCATAAATGAGTGACATCCATTATTTTCTAGTTGCCAGTGGAATATTTCTTTCAGTGCAAGTCATACTATAAACATGAAACCACACCGAAGTCCAAGAGTTCTAAAAGATCCAATCGAAATAAACTTCGATTCAAAATCCTGATTATTCCAGGCCGTGTGTGATGCTTCTGACATCTTGATTGCTGATGCTTGATTATTCTGACAATTCCCATAAAAGTCGGTGGGAAAACACTCTTTAACCCTTTGAGGTGCAACCCTTTCCCAATGCTGAAAAAAGGGCAGCCGTTCAGATCGCTCGACTTAAGCGGACGACCGAAACGTTCATCTCGTGCCACAGATCGAGAGACCCTTTTTTGACGACATCTGGCTGTGCGCGGGCACAGCCAGATGTCGTCAAAAAAGGGTCTCTCGATCTGTGGCACGAGATGAACGTTTCGGTCGTCCGCCATCTTGCTGGTAGTTAAGTCTAGACATGGCAACGGCTGCCCTTTTTTCAGCATTGGGCCATCTATCCAGCTGTTCTCGCATTCTTCCATTTTTCAGCAGATGTCAGTGCTGTTAAAAAGAATCGTGAACTTTTTTTTACGGGAAAGGACGTGCTAAAAATAAAGGATTCTCGTGGAGCTATGTCACCTGAAACTATTTTTATAGAAATCAAATCTATTCTTCTTGACTGGCAACAGTCAAAACGTCAGAGTTGGGTGTTCCCAGAGCGGGAACACTGCGCGTTAAAGGGTTAAGACAGGGATGGGCAAACTTTTTCGATCGCGGGCCAAAAATCGAAAATATAAAAGTTTGGTGGGCGAAGATAAATTTTTATAAAATTTCAAGAACAATATACAAGTATTACAATTTAAATATGAGATGAATGAAATTGCGATTTCACTTTTAAAAGTTCCTCATATTGAGGTTCGAAGTGAGATGCGCTGATTCTAAGGAACAAGGCTCAATGCTCATCTGCCAGTCTACTTCTGAAAGAATTCTAAGGTTCATAGTTGAAAACACTTGTTCTCATATATAAGATAAAGCAAACATAGCACTGATTTTCTGCGCGTGAGATATTGAATTTGGGAAACTTACTTATATACCTATGTAAAACTCTAACTTTGGCCTATTTAGAAACAACTGCTTGAGAGGATTGTTAGACTGCAATTCAATTCATTCAAGCTGCAAATCGGACCTCACTGCTTCACAATTTATGTTGAAAGTCATGTTAAAAATATCCAATTCTGTTTGAATGGCACTGAAATCTTGAAATCTGCGTTCGAACTCAAAATGCACTTTTTTCAAGCCATCTTCATAATTCTTAATATGGATATATAATATATATATTCTTTCAATTTCCGTCGGACCGATTCATTAAAATTCCAGCCGCGGGCCGGATAAAACCTTCCGACGGGCCGGATTTGGCCCGCGGGCCGTAGTTTGCCCATCCCTGGGTTAAGACTTTATTTCATTGAGGGGAGAAGGAAACAGCAGAATATAGTGTTGCATCTCGTAGAAGTTCGACAAATAAATTTAGATTGCATTACATTACATTGCTGACGAGTTTACGACTTCCAATTGTTTTCACATGAAACGAACTTAAGAGCGGACATTGACCTCAACCTGCATAATCTAAATGTAAAGGAGTTTTGTAAGTCATTTATTATATTATAGCAAGAAAATCGGAGACTCGTTCTCTTCTTCACAAAGAAGTAATACAGCAGATCAGATTTATGAGCTACCTAAAAAAAAAATGCATTGAGTTAAGGTTAAGGCTTCTATTTGAATATGAAGTTTGAGAAATCCGATAAAATTTGTAACACAATGAGAACAGAAATGACAGCAAACTATCACGTTATCAGTGAGACTCATTAATATCTAAACCGTAAAATGTTTTATGTTCACGGCCGTAATTTTTATTAGCACCAGAGTGCTATTAATTTCAACCTTGCTTTTTGTGTAGACACGATTTTGGTACAATTTTCGCGTCGAGTCACTTTTGAAATGTGTTTGCCAGATAAGGTGGAGAGGGGGGGGGCGTTAATAAACTGTTGAAAGTAGCACAAGGTTTGCAATTTTTGGTAATGGATCGCTAAATTTGGCGCCAAAACGCGACCATTTATTATAAATATATTTCGAGTATAGTTAGAAAACGCATGGCGAATATTGTAAAATAGTTTTAGTAGGCGATTTTAATATAGATTTTAATTCCGAAGAAGTGTTTTATAGAACAGAGAAGACAAATACGGTACACTCATAGATTATGATACACTTTCCAAATGGTATTTATAAAGGTGAAGTATGGTTTGACTATGCCTGGCGAAAATGGTTAAACAGTTTTGATAGGCGATTTCAATGTAGATTTCTATTCCGAAGAAGTGTTTTATGGAACAAGGAAGGAAAACACGGTACACTCATGGATTAGGATGCCCATTCCAAACAGTATTTAAAATGTCTACGGGATAGAGTTGGAATATGCCTTCAGAAGATTGTAAAACAGTTTCAGTAGTTGATTTTAAGATAGATTTCGATTCCAAAGATGTGTTTTACGGTACAAGTAAGAGTTGATTCCTATTTTAACGCCCCCGCTCTTGGAAACCTAAAAAATCCCGCACTTTGGCGAGCTTTGCAGTCATGGGTCTCTAGGACATATGGACAAGTTTCAACGCTCCCAAAAGAACTAGTTGCTCATGCAAACAATATTGGAGTGAGAATAACATGGTTACAATGTTATAGTGGGGTGTTATGTTCAGAGTGTTATAGTGGGGAAGTTTTACACCTCCATATTTTTGTCAAATAGGGGAAGTTAGAGTGCAATGAAACATGCTATCTAAAATCAATAGGATTAGTCACAGAAACTCTCACACAGATTACACAAATATATGTTCCAGTTACTAATATGTTTTAAAGACAATCTCATTTTCACAACAAGAGATATAGAAAATTATTGAATTTTCACCATTGAAAGTAAATTCCGTTACTAAAAGTAATTTGGTTTTACCTCCATGTTTTCATAAGTATATTTATTTTTCAAATATTGTGATCACTATGGTGTGGTCTTTTACCTTCAAATCCAGAATTTAAAAGAAATATATATTACGAATTAGTAAAAATTTATCTAGTTTGTATAGCTTCATTTTGGGGTACAATGAAACATGCTTCATTGTACCCCTGTGAATGCGCATTCACTTAAAGATGACACTATTAAATATTTAGATCTTCATAGAGCACATACAGTTAACAAGGAATTGTTTTTAAGTCATACTCCATCTTCAGACTCTGAATAGGGTGACAATCCAGGTTGTCTTTCAACTAATACAAGCAGTGCAGATCATTAGCTATTCTCGCATAATACGTATGACACAAGCAGTATTGCTCTAAAGAATTGTGTTTTAATCAAGGAAGATGAATTTAAATGCAAAGAAATATACTCTGTTGGGGATATGATAAATTGAAATCAAACTGAATGCGAAGTTCTGTACGTCAAACGCCTAAGTTCAAGCTTTAATGTGTGCGTTCTTCGGAAACATAAGTTTTCGAAAAAACTCAAATTTTATCAAAACTATACCACCTCATGTTCCTACAGCTGGTACAGAAAGGAAAGCAGAAATGCAAGTTTTCGACTTTGATTTAAGTAAATTTAATATAAAATGAAAAACTATACGTTAACCTCTAATAAATGTATGTTTTCATCTTAACCCTTTAATGCGCAGTGATCCCGCTCTCGGGAACACCAAACTCTGACGTTTTGACTGTTGCCAATCACGAAGAATACATTTGATTTCTATAAAAATAGTTGCGGGTGATATAGCTCCACGAGAATCCTTTACTTTTTAGCACGTCATTTCCCGTCAAAAAAGGGTCACGATTCTTTTTAACAGCACTGACATCTGCTGAAAAATAAGAATGGGAGAACAGCTGGATCGATTGCCCAATGCTGAAAAAAGGGCAGCCGTTGCCATCGCCCGACTTAACTACCAGCAAGATGGCGGACGATCGAAACGTTCATCGCGTGCCACAGATCTAGAGACCGTGTGCGACACAGCCAGCTGCGTCAAAAAAGGGTCTCTAGGTCTGTGGCACGCGATGAACGTTTCGATCGTCCGCCATCTTGCTGGTAGTTAAGTCGAGCGATGGCAACGGCTACCCTTTTTTCAGCATTGGGAAAGGGTTGCGCCTAAAAGGGTTAAGCTATAACAGTTTAATTTGTTTTTCCATTGAAATTTCATATTTATGTCTCCCTAATATCTCACTACTGATGTATAAAGATACGATGTTTTACAGCGTACACAGGGTGGTAATGTATAGCCTCTGTATTGCTGTCTATTACTACCCTGACTTGAGCAAAGCCGTGCCCAATCTTTACTGCACCCCCTGTTTGGTCAAGCACCTCTTTCGCACCCCTTGTCCAAGATCCACTGCCTCCTCCCCAAGTAAGAGAAAGTGTTCTCAGTTACACCCCTGGTTAAAAGTGGAACAAAAAATACAGATCAAATGGCAACACACATTGAGAACAATCTGCTATATTGTTTTATGAGGATACTGTTGAAAATTTTAAACTAAAAAAAGTTTAGATGAAATAACACTATTAATACAGATGAACAGAACATGCGTCTTTCAGTATATTTTTATTTCTAATCTCGCAAGTCTTTCTTCACCAAATCGGATTTTTTTTTTTTTCAAATTGATCGAAAATTTTAAAGTAGCATTTTCTTGGTATTGCCCGATGCGGTCCGTTTGATATCAGAAGAGGCGAAGCCACTGATGAACTTTTAAAATCCTTGTTTTGAGAAAAAGCCCTAAAGTTTTTGTGACATACTTCTATTACTTGTGAGATACTTTGAGATTTCTAGTAATTGTTTTACCATGAACAACTGTAAAATCATTGGAAAGATTAAATTATGTAATGCAGTAATTTTCTTATTTTTTCGGTTTGGGGGGGGGGATAGACATTCAAATACGATCGATCAAAAATTAAAACGAAATAAAAAACTATTATAAGAGCAAAGTCCCTGCAATGTGCATTACTAAACAGTAAGTTAAGTCCCTGCAATGTAATTACTATACAGTATTGCAAGTCCTACTAAACAGTTTAAATTTTCAGTTCAAGTCCCGTTTGCAGACCCTAATTACTGCACAAGCCAACTAGTCCTCGGCCCCCCAAGTCTTAGGAGCTCCAAAATGATTAAAATAGTTTTAAGTTCTTAAAAAAATTAACACAAAAAAATGAATGACGGTAAATAAATAGATGCAATTTTACAACACATTCCGCTGCGCTAAAGCGTTTCTATACATTGTATTGAGGGATAAAAGATCTCATGTTAAGATTCAAAGATTTATACGAAAGCAAGTACCCATGCCCCATGGAGCATTCGGGTACGCGACCTCATCCGTCGCATAACTTCTGATCATTAGAATTTTATGGACTTAAAGCTAAAAATTTATTGGACAAAGTTGAGTATGAACACCCCCCCCTCCTTATTTACAACAAAAATTTGTACCCTGTGACAATATCCATCAAAAAAGGCATGACCGTATAGGGGAGCCCAAAAAAGTGATTGGCCTAGGACCTCCGAATGTCTTCGTCTCTTTCCATTTGGTTACGGAAGGTTAAATAATGAACAGATTAAAGTGCTATTTTTTAGAAAGCCAATTAGAGCTTCAATCAAAGAAGCAAAAGAATTCTGTTCTTTGTAGAACTTCCTAAAGGATTTTAACACACACAAATATCTTAATAAACCTTAACTAGATCTAAAATTTGAAGATCACAGCCAATCTTGCTCAAAAAAAGTTTTAACATCTCGGCGAGAAATTTGGAGCCCTATTTCACATCAATACGAAATTTTAATGTGAGTTAATCATCCTGAAAAAATCCAATAAAAGTATTTTCAAAAGCTATTTTGAAGTTCAACAGATTTATCATAAAACTTAATATCTGAGATTTCTTCCCCTTCCCCACGAAAATTTCAAACTACTTTTACTACTAAAGTTTAGAGTGTTTCTTTTAATCCACTTGAAAAGGTCTCAAAAAAGTTGATGCAAGTTGTGTTAAATCACTTTAAAATCTTTTTTCATTACCCAAATAAAACAGATTTCGACTTTGCCCCCTCCTCCCATAATGAAAGCAATACTCTTAAAATTAAAGACCAAAAACTAAAAGAAAATCACAATTTTATTAAATTGCAAAGTATACAACTCGTATAAACAAATAATTTAGATTTCAGTGACAGTGCATTTTATTGCAAAATATACAGCTCGTATAAACAAGTAGACTATTTTAAAATGACATAATACATCGTTTGAAAGACATGAAATAACATCAACAAATAATTAAGGAAATTGAGAACTTGGGCAAACAAAAAATTCAAGATTCGTTATGTATTAATACTTTATTGGTTTACTCTTTTTACCGGATCCAATTCAAAACGGCGTATTCAAGACAATTCACAAATTTACTAGTGTTCGAGGAAAATTTAAACACGTAAGTATGCGTCAGTAAAACATTTAATACTTTAGCAATTTTCAATGCATTAAAGCTCTCGTTGTTTTCAAGGCAAAATTGCACTAGGGGCATCTAGCTAGGGAAGGTGATGTCCCTGGGCGGAGGACTTTAAGGGAATCTAGATCGTATTCACGTTACATCTGAAAAAAAGCCCAAATATCCCGACAGTTGAAATAGACAGCAGTGCATAAGGCCAGAACCCCGGGTCTCCACGCTTGAGCTATATAGAATATTCAATTTCTTGTACACTCTGCCATGGTGGGATATTTCAAATCTGCTTTTTCTTATCTCAAAAATAAGTTTAGTCTGAATTTCGCAAAACATCTTTCGTAAATCTACTGTCCTAACAATTATTTTGAACCTATTAGTTTCACAACTAAACTAAATTTATCTGCTTAAATCTTAGTTGCTTTAACCCTTTTAACGCGCAGTGTTCCCGCTCTGGAAACAAACTGACGCTTTAACTGTTGCCAGTCACGAAGAATAGATTTGATTTCTATAAAAATACTTGCGGGGGGACATAGCTCCACGAGAATCCTTTTCTTTTTAGCACGTCCTGCGAGAACAGCTGGATACATTGCCCAATGCTGAAAAGAGGGCAGCCGTTGCCATCGCTCGACTTAACTACAAGCAAGATCGCGCAGCGGCACAGCCAGCTGTCGTCAAAACAGGGTCTCTAGATCTGTGGCACGCGATGAAAGTTTCGATTGTCCGCCATCTTGCTGGTATTAGGTCGAGCGATGATGAACATTTTTCAGCATTGGGAAAGGGTTGCATCTCAAAGGGTTAATAGCCAGCAATTTAGAATTAGTTCATTTATAAAATTAATTAGCAATATTGTCGTGAAATATTGTCGGACCAATAGTTCACGAGTTATAGCCATTTGAAGTTCGCCAATATTGGCTAAAATGGCAGTGTAAACACTTGCATTTTATTTTATCGAAAAAAAATACGGGCTCTTTTCTGAACACGCGAACGTCCACTAGTGTTCTGAACACCGAAACAGACCGTGCAAGGCCGCCGGAACCATAGATGGGAAGAAAGGGGTGGATTTTACCCTTTATGGGCGTAAAGTGACGGAGACGCCGAGATGTCTTTACTGCGACGAACACTATTTTCAACTACGTTCCAGTATAGCCAAAATTATGAAACTTGGTGGGTGTTAAGGTGTTGCCACAAGGTATGGATTTTTATTTTGTTGGCCATTGTCGGACAAATGGTTCGCGGAGTTATAGCCATTTGAAGTTCGCTAATTTGGGCGATCAAGGTATAAAATATTTATAACACAATTTTAATTATAACCAAAAGTAAATCGCGCCAAATGACATCTATTGGAACCAATAGCCCACGTACCAAGCGGCTAAGTAGTCGGGTATATAGAACTGGAGATACGGGAGGCGCCGTTTATATTGTCATTGAATAGGGCGGCAGGGGGCGGTATTTTGATATAACCAAACGTACTTTTAACTATGTTCCAATTGAGCTAGAATTATGAAACTTGGTGGGTGTTTAGGTCATGCCACAAGCATGGATTTTTATTTTATTGGCGATTGTCGGACCAATGGTTCGCGAGTTATAGCCATTTGAAGGTCGCCAATTTGGGCGATCTAGGTATAAAATGTTTATAACCAAATTTTAATTATAACCGAAAGTAAATCTTGCCAAATGACATCTATTGGCACCAATAGCCCACGTACCAAGCGGCTAAGTCGTCGGGTATATAGAACTGGAGATACGGGAGGCGCCGTTTATATTGTCATTGGATAGGGCGGCAGGGGCCGGTATTTTGATTTAACCAAACGTGCTTTTGACTATGTTCCAATTGAGCTAGAATTATGAAACTTGGTGGGTGTTTAGGTCTTGCCAAGACCTTTCTTTTGATACTTTGTTGGATATTGTCGGACAATACTTCACGAGTTATAGCCATTTGAAGTTCGCCAATGTTGGCTAAAATGGCAGTGTAAACACTTGCATTTTATTTTATCGAAAAAAAAACGGGATCTTTTCTGAATACGCAAACGTCCACTAGTGTTCTGAACAGCGGAACAGACCGTGCAAGGCCGCCAGAACCATAGGTGGGAAGATAGGGGTGGATTTTACCCTTTATGGGCGTAAAATGACGGAGACGCCGAGATCTCTTTACTGCGACGAACACTATTTTTAACTATGTTCCAATATAGCCAAAACTATGAAACTTGGTGGGTGTTAAGGTGTTGCCAGAAGGTAGGGATTTTTATTTTGTTGGCCATTGTCGGACCAATGGTTCGCGAGTTAGAGCCATTTGAAGTTCGCTAATTTGGGCGATCTAGGTATAAAATGTTTATAACCAAATTTTAATTATAACCGAAAGTAAATCGCGCCAAATGACATCTATTGGCACCAATAGCCCACGTACCAAGCGGCTAAGTCGTCGGGTATATAGAACTGGAGATACGGGAGGCGCCGTTTATATTGTCATTGGATAGGGCGGCAGGGGGCGGTATTTTGATTTAACCAATCGTGCTTTTAACTATGTTCCAATTGAGCTAGAATTATGAAACTTGGTGGGTGTTTAGGTCTTGCCAAGACCGTTCTTTTGATACTTTGTTGGATATTGTCGGACCAATAGTTCACGAGTTATAGCCATTTGAAGTTCGCCAATGTTGGCTAAAATGGCAGTGCAAACACTTGCATGTTATTTTATCGAAAAAAACAGGCTCTTTTTTGAACACGCGAACGTCCACTAGTGTTCTGAACACCGGAACAGACCGTGCAAGGCCGCCGGAACCATAGATGGGAAGATAGGGGTGGATTTTACCCTTTATGGGCGCTAAAGTGACGGAGACGCCGAGATCTCTTTACTGCGACGAACACTATTTTCAACTACGTTCCAATATAGCCAAAATTATGAAACTTGGTGGGTGTTAAGGTGTTGCCACAAGGTATGGATTTTTATTTTGTTGGCCATTGTCGGACAAATGGTTCGCGGAGTTATAGCCATTTGAAGTTCGCTACCCTAATAGCACAACCGTCCCCTGTGACTGAAATGCGACCACACAATACTGTCACAATAGAGTTACAAACAGTCGCCGCGACTCCGCAGCAAAGTTACCCCAGAGTCCCTGTGTCCTCTCGCTGTGTATTCACATTGCGACCCTTCAGAGAAGTCGCTTTGGGACAGTTTTGCGACATATAAAAAATTCTGGGAAAAAGAGTTACCGAGAACATGCACTAGATGGCAGCACCAAACTCTCAGGCAAGGAAACGCTCAGGTCCAGTATCGAACCGTCGTCTCACTGGTTCGTAGTCTAGCATCTTACCTCAACGCGTTGATTACCTTGCTCAGGATACTTTAAAAGTACACTGATTGTTGCAAAAACTAGTTCTGGCAATGCTTTCTGATTTGTCGACAATTTCAAAGTTTGCTTCTGAGTGTATTTGCTAAAATGGCAGTGTAAACACTTGCATTTAATTTATATCGAAAAAAACCGGAATCTTTTCTGAATACGCAAACGTCCACTAGTGTTCTGAACAGCGGAACAGACCGTGCATGGCCGCCAGAACCATAGGTGAGAAGATAGGGTGGATTTTAACCTTTTACCTGAAAGTCGTACGAGTGAGAAGTCACTATGTTATTAAAGCTTACAAGATATAGCTCTCCATTCAAGGAATATCATAAAACTATACCGGAGACAAAGATGGGATTTTTTCCAAGTACTTATATATTTATTCAGGCGACTATACACGCACTGCAGGAAGTATTATAAGTCTGTGAGAAATTTCCTACATTATATTTTTCGACTAAATGAACCATTTTTCAAAAAAACCTACATCTTAAAAAGAAATATGAGAATTTCTTATTATATTCTACATTCTCTCAAAAAGTATTTGAGTAGAGATCAAACAGAAACATGGACAAATGGTCAAAACTTTTTGCGTGCAGATAATGGAAGATGAATGTATTAATCATACTTACGAAATAAACCAGACAACTGATATCTTTACAAGTTATGTCACTGAAAATGGTAGACTGGCGAAATGTGAAGGTTCCGGGTTCGGGTCCCATCGCGCGTCCATCGACCTAACCGTTCGGAGTTTTCCGTGGTGTTCTCCGAAATTTAGCGTAAATACGAGTTAGGACCCCTTAGAAAAACCCCCACGGAAGGGCACTCCCCCTTGTGTTGTCCTACTTACGAGGATTTATAAGCAGGTTCGAGCCAAGTACACAAATCCGATATATATGTTCACAACAACAACAAAATATCTTCACAATATCTCCTCTGTTTAGCGCTCAAGTTTGGCATTTAGGAGAAAATTGCTTTCTTTATGTTATCTGTAAATTACCGACCTATCTTAAAGTTAAGCTAATAAAAGTTCTGTCAAATGATTTTGTCACTATCACTGGGTTTATTCGTAAACGACAAACTCGTTACACGAATTTTCGAAAGAAAACTGGAATGCGTTTGTTCAGTGCTAACAGTTTCTTTCGACTGGTTCGAAACCAGTCTACGAACAACTTAACTAAACGAGAGGCGACGAAACTAAAGATTATTTAGTTTCGTCGCCTAGGAGATATGCTTGTTTACAGTTCGCGTCTGTTGTTATTTTTGTCGAGAAGTGTTTTTAGTACACCCTCCAAAAAAAGTATTCGAGCAAGAGAGAAATTTCCTACGTTGGTTTCGTATATTAAAAATTATTTATCATAGATATGAATTAGGCTATGTATAAATATGAATTTCCATTTTTCTGTCAGGTTGTGCGTTTTTCAAAAACTCAAATATTATTCGCAAATCTACAATAGGAAATTTCTCTTTTGCTCGAATACTCTTTTTGGAGGGTGTACATACTCAATATAAAATCAACAAAATTTTACTAGATACCCAGAAAAGTCGTCCCCCAAGGCATTTACCCCCCCCCTTGTATTTGTCCTTTCACTGACGTGGATTTATAAGCGGTTCCTCATGTATAAGTACACAAATCCAAATACATGTTCCAACAACAAAAAAGAAAGAACGCCCATAATTGAAGTGCACAGATCATAATTTAGAAATTTCAACTTAAACTTGCATTTTTTCAAAAGTATTTAGCAAGAGAAGTTCAAATGTACCTAATAACCGTTTAAATAAACTTCAATCTGAACACTAAAAGTACGCACTTTTGAATTTATTAAAATGAAAGATAGAAGAAAATGATTGCCTTTGAAAAATTCTGTACCTTCGTTGCAGTTTCTAGCGTGTGCATACATTTCCTCCTTGAAAAAATAATATTTGCAGCTTCAGAAAACGTATAATACTTAAAACTCATCAGCCACTTCATAACAACAACGTGCAGCAAGTCAATCGTCTCAGCAAACTAAGCCCCACCAGTGGCATAGCGCCAGCGCTTTGAACCGGGTGACAGAAGGTACCTGGTTCGAAACCAGGTAGCGTTCGCCGACATAACCGTTCGGAGTTTTCCATGGTTTTCTCTGAAACTTTGTGTAAATACGGGTTAGGAGTCCTTAGAAAGTCCCCCACGGAGGGCAATCCCACCCCCGACCTAGATCTCTAGCGTTGATAATTGGCCGTAACTCACATTTCCATTTCCATTTGTCAACAAAATAAATATACCTATCTCCGTACTCACTTCACTTAATTTGAAACTAACTGTACTCAGTTTTGTATGCGAACGCTCTAGTTTATAAACTGAATGCACTCAGTTTCGTTTACGAACACCTTAGATTGAAACTCCTTTCACGAGTGTAACTGGTTTTGTCGTTTACGAATGCGGCCAGAGTCAAATGATGCGTTGTTACTAGTGTGACGTTAATGACTGGAAGATGATGAAGCTTGTACTGGAGTCCCAACAGCAGTGTTTAAGTAATCGAGATATTTCCGATTTATGTGGCCATTGCCTTTGCATCTCAACACATAAGATGCTATTTAAGATACTTGGTTTGATCTACGTGTCATTTAGCTGCTAGATACCATGCTGTGTGTCTGTTTTTTTCTGTCGCGGATGTTTCTGGAATGGTACGGTAAAGAAGTTTATACCTAGTTCATTTTTGTGTAGTTATTTGTCTACTACTACGAAAGGGGTGGGAGAAATATGTTTAGTTATACACCAATTATATTTTAAATTAGTCATGACAGCTGATGCATGAGCATATCCCATAGATATGCTACGGAAGGCATCTTTCATTTTTCATTAACGTCTTTGAATGCAGAAAAAGCTAGATATCTTGATTTGACGCAAATGTAATTTTTAACCCAACAGAATGCAGTAATTCATTTATGAATTTTCTAAATGTCTTTTTTTGTTACCCGTATAAAATTTGTTTTTGAAAATTTTGTTTTAAACTTTCCATGTGTATAGAGTCAGGGGCGTAGCCAAGGGGGGGGTTAGGGGCTCATAACCCCCCCCATGAGGAATTTTTTGCCATACAAAATGTATATTGTTCACTACATTATCACACACACGTATACATATATATGAGTTGTAGTAGTCGTAACCCCCCCCCATGAAAAATTTCTGGCTACGCCCCTGGTATAGAGTAATTTTAATTTTCTACTCCTCGGCAACAAAGGTTTCATTTTCCATATAATTAAAAAAATACTGAAGTAGTTTAGAATTTTTTAATTTTAAAATTTTATTCTGTTGAAATAATGTAGAAATACTTTTTTTTTGCACGAACTTATCAATGTGATGCTTTGGTGTTGAAAGTAGGATATGCTGCTCCCTTTAAGCAATCTCCCATCCACGACTACTGCAACTCATATATATGTATAAATGTTTGGGATAAGGGACTGAAAAATAGGAATTTTGTATGGCAGAAAATTCCTCATGGGAGGGGGGGGGGTTATGACCCCCCTAACCCCCCTTGGCTGCGCCACTGTGTACCAGGGCTGTAGGCAGAAGGGTGGGGGGGGGTATGGAGCTGAGCCCTACCTAGCAGTCTCTCGGTCCCAGACTGAGATTTTCATTTCTTTTAATCAACCGGTAAAAACTATAGCTTCGAAACGAGTGTTTTTAATAATCTTTAAATTTTAAATCGTTGATCCCCATTTCTGTGGGCAAATTTCAGCTATAAGATTATTTTCTGCTCTTAACTGCATGTAGTGAAGGCTATTGGATTTTTCTCAAAGTAAGGCAAAAACACAAACTTCATCATTTCCTTAAAGTTTCCGGAACTATGATTTGCTTCCGAGAGTAGGAATGCAGAAGGGAGGGGGGGGGGGGTTAAAAATGCCTCCTCGCTTTTTGAAAGCCATTAATGCGTATTGTATTGATTTGCATAAAATTTTGCTTTATCACACATTTAGTTTTCTGAAAAGTGCATGTTTTTTACTCCAATGTTTGATTACAATTTTTATTTTAGAGATATTTGCTTATTAGGTAGTGGACTGCAAATGGTACAATTAACTATATATATTGTAAATTATCCAAAAATGACTAAAAAACTCAATACTGCATCCTCTCAAAATACTCGGAGTATTTTTTATTGGATCTCTAAAAATATTGATGGAATAAAAGGTAATGTAAAATACAAAATTTTGTAAAGCAATAGTTAATTCGTAGAATTAATGCAAATGGTGGTGGAATGTTTTATCGATAAATTCATATTGGTTGAAGTTTAGCTGCAGTTACTTTTTTAGACTTGACTAAAAATGTAGATGTCTTAAAATATAAGGGGCTGTTACAAACACAAATCCTCCCATTAAAAACTGCTACGCAAAATTCTTTGTTTTCATGTAAGTACTTATATCAATAACACTTTTTTTTAATTTAGCATAAAACAGTAACTTCCGATGTAGATGAAGAACATCACATTGTATTTATGAAATTTTGTATTTAAGCTAAAACTTAAATATCACTCGAACAACTTATTAAATTGGACTCGCTGCTTAAGATTTTCAATTAACATTTACTTTTTACTAAATGTTGAATAAGAATTTCGTAAAATTAGAGAATGTAGTTGTAATTAAATTTAAAAATAACAGCAGGAAAAAGGAATTCTTTTATTATGAGCTGGACAGAGTGTCTTGCTAGTAGTTTACTTTCTGAAATGAGTAACCACATTTAACGTTATTTTAATTTATCAATTTCGAGAAATCTGTGTAAAATATAGAAAACCATAATCGATTCTTCAAAACCTTTACGAAGTAAACCTTTTTATGTCCCAATATTTCTCAATTTTTGTTTGATTTAAAGTTTTCTCTTTTTCTATTGCAGAGTTACGTTAATCTTATTTAGACTTAATTGACGGTGGTTATCATAGTTCTGTATGGAAGGCTTCCTGGCTGACTTATCTAAAGACTTGGGAGGCCCAAACCAGGAGGAAGCTGCAACAGAAGATGCAGTCTGCGTTCTTACCATCGCTGATGGATGAAGATAACTTCATAGTTTGCCAGTAGCAATGCCTAGTAATTTTGCAAGGTGACTGGCGCATTTGAGTGACAACTGGCTGCGTAGATGTTATTACGAAGTAAGCCTTTACAAAGTAAACCTTTTGATGCCAAATATTTCTCAATTTTTGTTTGATTTAAAGTTTTCTCTTTTTCTATTGCAGAGCTACGTTAATCTTATTTAGACGTAATTGACGGTGGTTATCATAGTTCTGTATGGGAGGTTTCCTGGCTGACGTATCTAAAGACTTGGGAGGCCCAAACCAGCAGGAAGCTGCAACAGAAGATTCAGGCTGCGTTCTAAACATTGCTGATGGATGAAGATAAGGTCAAAGTTTGCTAGTAGCAATGCCTAGTAATTTTGCAAGGTGACTGGTGTATTTGAGTGACAACTGGCTGCGTATATGTTATGTTTTTGAAAGCTCACTTTTTAAACTACAGAAATGTACAGCTCTAAATTTATCAGTCTAAAAGGAGTGAATTTCCTGAAATATAATTTGATTTTGTTTCAATACTTGTATTTGAGTCTCATGAAAGCTTTGCTAGTGTCTTTTTCAATGGAGTGAAACTTAAAATTGAATACCAGCAGCATTGTGCCCGAAGCAAAATCACAAGTGTGAAATTTATTTTTTGGGGGAGGGGATTACATAAAATTTTAAGTATTGAAATTATTAAAAATAAAAACATGAATTTCAGTTATCCCAATCACTTGTTTTCATTTCTGGCTTTGCAGAACTGTTAGGTTAACGGATAGAAAATCCATTAACCTAATTTACGAGTAGTGGCTGTACGCGCATGCAATTTAAATGTTAGCTTAGTGATAATATAGAAAATGTGTAATCTATTTATAGTAATTTTGTGCATCAATATTTCTTATAAGTGTTTAGATTATTTAAGCACTTTGTTTCCGAACCAAGGCAACGTTTTAAAATTTGGATAAAACGCGCCAGTATTATGCTGTTTGCTATAATTCACTCGTTCTTCTCTACCAAGTTAATAAGATATTGTATTTTCATGCATAATTCTTTTAAGGGGTCTTTTGAGGATTGCGAAGCAAATATACGCGTATTTTACACCCTTGCGGTTTTACATTTTATGATCAATATGATAGTCACAGCATAATGAATTTTTTTGTAGAATACAGTACACATCATAAAACTTCAGGTAAAATTTCATTACCTTTTAGATACTTAAAAAAAATTATTTTTTACCATATGTATATTTTTTCAATAGTGTGTGTCACTATCCGTAAGATAAGTCAATTTAAAATACGCATATAAACAAAACTTTTATTGCAAAATAAAGTAAAATATACATTTTATAGAATGAAATAATATTTAAGAAAACTGTTAAATTTAGATATTTTAAATTGAAATTTTTAATCTCGCTTTTCCTTATATTTCTGCTAAAATTTTAAAATGTTTCCTCTCTGTTTTAATAATTCATTCCTAGATACTGATACCAGTTATAACTACAAAGTTTCGTGAAGATATGAATCATAGAAATTTTGTTATCTTACGGATAGAACGGATTTTGAGAACTCGGTTTAAATTTACCGTATTGTGTTCAAATATAAAGCTTTCATAAAACGTTTATATATGTATCTCCAGCTCTAGTTGGGATAATTGCAGGAAATTGGTGTCAAAATACTCAGAAATAAGTAAGGCTTCAAGTAAAATTGAAATCGGATTTTTTGAACCCTTAATCCTCCTATGACCCTTTAAAAACGAAATTTTCTCTTGATACTATTCACCATTTTTGTACCATATTTCATGCGCAATGAAAGTGCGCGTAAAATTGTCAAATATGATGCAATCAAGCCAACAAAATACTTAAATTTAGTTTTCCTCATTTCTCTTGTTTTAAAACAATTAATCTACCATATTATTGCAGAACGTATCGCAAATAGTTTCCCCATTCAAAGATTGGAAGTCCAGTGAACATGCAAAGTTCTAGTTTTTAGTCCATTTGTAGGGATGAAACACAAATTTTATATATTCTAGAACTTCTATGAACAATTAGCTGCAACGGAATTAATAAGCAGTAACGCGTTTAAGTCCAACACAAATGCAGTCTCGGATGCTGTATTTCGCATACGATAAAATCGTTCCAGTCTAAACCTACAAGAAAATGTCTCGTAGAATTCTCTGCTATATCTCACCACACAATGAATTCAGCCTTCAAAAATAATCTTCTCGAAATAAGAAAGTGATGCTTGTAATACCGCAATAAAGCAACGCAACACAGACTTACAGCTAACGTATTCAGTTAAGAGTTGAAATGAACTGCTGGGCGCGATCTGCCCTTAGTCTCAGAAATTTCAAGCAATTCTAGGAGATTCAATTTCTAGAAAAATCCCAATAATTCTTGTGCTTTTATTGTGTAATACTTATGAATAAAAGCAAACATACAGGCTCCATTAACAAAATTGCGCAATCTGTCCACAAGCTTGGAGACTTTATGTTGAAAAATTGCGAAATTTGGTGCCAAAAATAACTTTCCAACACTGAAGTTGGCTAAACGATATTGCCAATATTTTTCAACTTTATATTAAACAATGGGGACATCAGAACCCCCCCCCCCATCTCGCGTATAGATGGGCTGTAGATTGGACTAGCCATATCTCTGATCTTCTTAAGAACTGATTTAAGTATTTTACTTTTAAAGGGACGAAACATTTCAACCATGTAGCCTGTATTGGCGCCTATAAAAATTGATTTGTGCAGGGTGCATGGTTCTAATCTTTCTCCCAGAATATTAATTCAAATTTAATAGGCTTTAAAATTTCGTATATCTTGTTTAATCTTAACTTTTTAAAATTTAAGAGTATTACTGGCTGTTGAAAAATGTATAGGTGAAAGAAAAATGCGTTCGCTCTATACTGCTTGGAGTTAAATTTAGCGGTTCAGTCAGAAAGAAATCGAACTAAATTCAGAAACATGCTTAACTTCCACGTGAAAAACTGCAATATTTAATTATACAAATAGTGTATGGTGGATTCCCAACGCCAACAACATTCTCGAAACAATACATTGGTCCTCGTTCAAACTTCAGTAATCTGAACACACAAATTTATCTCTACCTAAAAACTATTTTGAAACACAACTAAGATTGAAACACTAAAAAATGAAATAATCTTTAATACATGCATACCATGAGTAAATTGTGACTTTAAACGTTTAAAAAATAAATCGCAGTGGTTATATTTTTGAAGGAGACGACAGATAAATAAGAGAATTGTGTGAATATCAAATTTTAAAATGAAAATGCCAACAGAATTGCTTTTATTGTGAATATTCTTTCTCTTGAATGAAAGTAATGATTTTTTAAAATTGCGTTCATTGGTGTATTAAGATTTTTATTTCTCAAATAGTGAAACTGTTAAGTTAGTCAGAAATGTTGTTAAAGCCCTTAAGTGAGGTTTTTACAGTGAACATTTGGATTATCAAGAACTTTATGCGATAATTAAGATTCAAATCTTGTCAGTCTAAATTATAATGAATGTTGTCCACATTATTGTAAATGTTCTGAGCTATATTAATGTTTCTGTGAATTTGTTGTATTAGAAACGGCCTTCGTATATTCATTAAATTTTGCTATTTTCAGTGAAACCTGTACGATTTGACTTTTTCAGATATGAAAACAGACCCTATAAGTATCCACTATTTTGCAGTTTATTTATAATCTTGCATAACCTTTGTATATTAGCATAACAAATGAAATTTAAGACCTGCAAATGAGATTAAAATTCTATCTTCACTGCATTTGCATAACGTGATGAAATATAATATCCAGAAAAGGGGATGGAGTGCAATAAATTGTTAGACTGAATTTCCATTATAAGCTCTGTACACAAGACTTTCATAGCAGTTAACAAAAACAGAAAGGACACTAAACCAGCATTACCCAAATAGTCACAACTAGCCAAGTTTCCAGCACGCATGACTCTACATATTATACCATTTTTCCCTTAACTTAAAATTCAATTTCAAAGTATGATTATAATTTTAGCGTGTACTTGGCCTTATTAGTATTTATCAATTTCGGAAAACCTAAATCTCTCATTCTTTTCCTCCTCCTCCGTTGTTCAGTTGTGTATTTGTCGAGAGATTGTATTCGAAATTGGCATAATATAATAAGACGCAAGTAACCTAGATAATCTTTGAAATGAATTTATTTTAAGGAAAAATGGTATGAAGTTGTAAGTCATGCTGGAACTTGGCATTGTGACTAATTTGCCTCGTTTTGTTATGCTATGAAAGTCTTGTGTACAGAGCTTATAATGGAAATTCAGTCTAACAATTTATTGCACTCCATCCCCTTTTCTGGATATTATATTTCATCACGTTATGCAAATGCAGTGAAGATAGAATTTTAATCTCATTTGCAGGTCTTAAATTTCATTTGTTATGCTAATATACAAAGGTTATGCAAGATTATAAATAAACTGCAAAATAGTGGATACTTATAGGGTCTGTTTTCATATCTGAAAAAGTCAAATCGTACAGGTTTCACTGAAAATAGCAAAATTTAATGAATATACGAAGGCCGTTTCTAATACAACAAATTCACAGAAACATTAATATAGCTCAGAATATTTACAATAATGTGGACAACATTCATTATAATTTAGACTGACAAGATTTGAATCTTAATTATCGCATAAAGTTCTTGATAATCCAAATGTTCACTGTAAAAACCTCACTTAAGTTAGTCAGAAATGTTGTTAAAGCCCTTAACAGTTTCACTATTTGAGAAATAAAAATCTTAATACACCAATGAACGCAATTTTAAAAAATCATTACTTTCATTCAAGAGAAAGAATATTCACAATAAAAGCAATTCTGTTGGCATTTTCATTTTAAAATTTGATATTCACACAATTCTCTTATTTATCTGTCGTCTCCTTCAAAAATATAACCACTGCGATTTCTTTTTTAAACGTTTAAAGTCACAATTTATTCATGGTATGCATGTATTAAAGATTATTTCATTTTTTAGTGTTTCAATCTTAGTTGTGTTTCAAAATAGTTTCTAGGTAGAGATAAATTTGTGTGTTCAGATTACTGAAGTTTGAACGAGGACCAATGTATTGTTTCGAGAATGTTGTTGGCGTTGGGAATCCACCATACACTATTTGTATAATTAAATATTGCAGTTTTTCACGTGGAAGTTAAGCATGTTTCTGAATTTAGTTCGATTTCTTTCTGACTGAACCGCTAAATTTAACTCCAAGCAGTATAGAGCGAACGCATTTTTCTTTCACCTATACATTTTTCAACAGCCAGTAATACTCTTAAATTTTAAAAAGTTAAGATTAAACAAGATATACGAAATTTTAAAGCCTATTAAATTTGAATTAATATTCTGGGAGAAAGATTAGAACCATGCACCCTGCACAAATCAATTTTTATAGGCGCCAATACAGGCTACACGGTTGAAATGTTTCGTCCCTTTAAAAGTAAAATACTTAAATCAGTTCTTAAAAAGATCAGAGATATGGCTAGTCCAATCTACAGCCCATCTATACGCGATATGGGGTGAGGGGGTTCTGATGTCCCCATTGTTTAATATAAAGTTGAAAAATATTGGCAATATCGTTTAGCCAACTTCAGTGTTGGAAAGTTATTTTTGGCACCAAATTTCGCAATTTTTCACATAAGTCCCAAGCTGTGGACAGATTGCGCAATTTGTAATGAGCTGTATGTTGCTTTATTCATAGTTTACAATAAACCACAAGAATTAGTGGACTTTCTAGAATTGAATCTCATAGAATGCTTGAAATTTCTGAGACTAAGGCAGATCGCGTCCAGCAGTTCATTCAACTCAATAATCGCAGTGGTTATATTTTGAGGAGACGACAGATAATAGAGATTGTGTGAATATCAAATTTTAAATGAAATGCCAACAGAATTGCTTTATTGTGAATATTCTTCTCTTGAATGAAGTAATGATTTTTAAATTGCGTTCATGGTGTATTAAGATTTTATTCTCAATAGTGAAACTGTAAGTTAGTCAGAAATGTGTAAAGCCTTAGTGAGTTTTTACATGAACATTTGATATCAGAACTTTATGCGATAATTAGATTCAATCTGTCAGTCAATTATAATGAATGCTGTCCACATTATGTAAATGTTCTGAGCTATATAATGTTCGTGAATTGTTGTATTAGAACGCCTCGTATATTCATTAATTGCTATTTCAGTAAACCTTACGATTGACTTTTCAGATATTATCAGACAAATGAATACGTTAGCTGTAAGTCTGTGTTGCGTTGCTTTATTGCGGTATTACAAGCATCACTTTCTTATTTCGAGAAGATTATTTTTGAAGGCTGAATTCATTGTGTGGCGAGATATAGCAGAGAATTCTACGAGACATTTTCTTGTAGGTTTAGACTGGAACGATTTTATCGTATGCGAAATACAGCATCCGAGACTGCATTTGTGTTGGACTTAAACGCGTTACTGCTTATTAATTCCGTTGTAGATAATTGTTCATAGAAGTTCTAGAATATATAAAATTTGTGTTTCATCCCTACAAATGGACTAAAAACTAGAACTTTGCATGTTCACTGGACTTCCAATCTTTGAATGGGGAAACTATTTGCGATACGTTCTGCAATAATATGGTAGATTAATTGTTTTAAAACAAGAGAAATGAGGAAAACTAAATTTAAGTATTTTGTTGGCTTGATTGCATCATATTTGACAATTTTACGCGCACTTTCATTGCGCATGAATTATGGTACAAAAATGGTGAATAGTATCAAGAGAAAATTTCGTTTTTAAAGGGTCATAGGAGGATTAAGGGTTCAAAAAATCCGATTTCAATTTTACTTGAAGCCTTAATTATTTCTGAGTATTTTGAGATACATATATAAACGTTTTATGAAAGCTTTATATTTGAACACAATACGGTAAATTTAAACCGAGTTCTCAAAATCCGTTCTATCCGTAAGATAACAAAATTTCTATGATTCATATCTTCACGAAACTTTGTAGTTATAACTGGTATCAGTATCTAGGAATGAATTATTAAAACAGAGAGGAAACATTTTAAAATTTTAGCAGAAATATAAGGAAAAGCGAGATTAAAAATTTCAATTTAAAATACAATTTAAAATATCTAAATTTAACAGTTTTCTTAAATATTATTTCATTCTATAAAATGTATATTTTACTTTATTTTGCAATAAAAGTTTTGTTTATATGCGTATTTTAAATTGACTTATCTTACGGATAGTGACACACACTATTGAAAAAATATACATATGGTAAAAAATAATTTTTTTTAAGTATCTAAAAGGTAATGAAATTTTACCTGAAGTTTTATGATGTGTACTGTATTCTACAAAAAAATTCATTATGCTGTGACTATCATATTGATCATAAAATGTAAAACCGCAAGGGTGTAAAATACGCGTATATTTGCTTCGCAATCCTCAAAAGACCCCTTAAAAGAATTATGCATGAAAATACAATATCTTATTAACTTGGTAGAGAAGAACGAGTGAATTATAGCAAACAGCATAATACTGGCGCGTTTTATCCAAATTTTAAAACGTTGCCTTGGTTCGGAAACAAAGTGCTTAAATAATCTAAACACTTATAAGAAATATTGATGCACAAAATTACTATAAATAGATTACACATTTTCTATATTATCACTAAGCTAACATTTAAATTGCATGCGCGTACAGCCACTACTCGTAAATTAGGTTAATGGATTTTCTATCCGTTAACCTAACAGTTCTGCAAAGCCAGAAATGAAAACAAGTGATTGGGATAACTGAAATTCATGTTTTTATTTTTAATAATTTCAATACTTAAAATTTTATGTAATCCCCTCCCCCAAAAAATAAATTTCACACTTGTGATTTTGCTTCGGGCACAATGCTGCTGGTATTCAATTTTAAGTTTCACTCCATTGAAAAAGACACTAGCAAAGCTTTCATGAGACTCAAATACAAGTATTGAAACAAAATCAAATTATATTTCAGGAAATTCACTCCTTTTAGACTGATAAATTTAGAGCTGTACATTTCTGTAGTTTAAAAAGTGAGCTTTCAAAAACATAACATATACGCAGCCAGTTGTCACTCAAATACACCAGTCACCTTGCAAAATTACTAGGCATTGCTACTAGCAAACTTTGACCTTATCTTCATCCATCAGCAATGTTTAGAACGCAGCCTGAATCTTCTGTTGCAGCTTCCTGCTGGTTTGGGCCTCCCAAGTCTTTAGATACGTCAGCCAGGAAACCTCCCATACAGAACTGTGATAACCACCGTCAATTACGTCTAAATAAGATTAACGTAGCTCTGCAATAGAAAAAGAGAAAACTTTAAATCAAACAAAAATTGAGAAATATTTGGCATCAAAAGGTTTACTTTGTAAAGGCTTACTTCGTAATAACATCTACGCAGCCAGTTGTCACTCAAATGCGCCAGTCACCTTGCAAAATTACTAGGCATTGCTACTGGCAAACTATGAAGTTATCTTCATCCATCAGCGATGGTAAGAACGCAGACTGCATCTTCTGTTGCAGCTTCCTCCTGGTTTGGGCCTCCCAAGTCTTTAGATAAGTCAGCCAGGAAGCCTTCCATACAGAACTATGATAACCACCGTCAATTAAGTCTAAATAAGATTAACGTAACTCTGCAATAGAAAAAGAGAAAACTTTAAATCAAACAAAAATTGAGGAAATATTGGGACATTCAAAAGGTTTACTTTCGCTAAAGGTTAATACCTCAAAAACTCCCATAAAACAACAAAAAAACCCCATCAAACAACAACCCCCAACACAAAAAATCCCATCCCAATCACCCAACACACCCACCTACCCATATACACCACCCTCCCTCAACCCACATTCTCACCTCCATCATACAACATCTCACACCTCCAAATCAAATCCACACATACCCCCACCAACCCAACAAAAAAACCCCCCCCCAACTCCATCAATTCAAACACTACAACCAACCCACCTTTACCCAAAAACACATACACCACACTACACAAAAACCCAAACCCCACCCCCCAACACTACCCATACCCAAAACCCATCCCCACAACCTCCACTCTACCCAAACACAAACTAACAACCCCCTACAAACCTCAACTCCCACCCACCCCCACACCCCCCCAACCCCATATCATACACCCCCCTTCCTAACCCAACCCCACCCCCCCCCACACCCCCCCCCCCCCCCCCCCCCTCACCACCTACCCCACCCCCCCCCCCAATCCCCCCTCTACCCCAACCAACCCCCCCCCCCCAACACTAACCACCCCTCCCCACACACACCCCCCACCCCACCACAACCACACCACCCCCCACCACCCACACCCCACCCCACCACCCCCCACACCACCCCCACCCCACCACCCCCCCACACCCCACCACACCCAACCCCCCCACCACCCCCACCCACACCCCCACCCACCACCCCACAACCCCACACCCCACCACCACCCCCCACACACCACCACCCACCCCACCCCCCCCCACACCACCCCCACCACACCCCACACCCCCCCCACCCCACCCCCCCCCCACCCCACCCCCCACACCCACCCCCCACCCCCCCACCCCACCAACCCCCACCCCCCCACCCACCCCCACCACCCCCCCACCCCACCCCCCCACCCCCCACCCCCCACCCCCACACCCACCCCCCCCACCCACCCACACCCCCCACCACCCACCCCCACCCCACCCACCCCCACACCCCACCCCCACCCCCCACACCCCCACCCCCCACCCACCCCCCACCACCCCCCCCCCACCCACACCCACCCCACCCCCCACACACCCCCCCCACCCCCCCACACCCCCACCCCACCACACCCCCACCACCCCCCCACCACCCCCCACCCCAACCCCACCCACCCACACACCCCCACCACCCACACCCCCCCACCCCCACCCCCCACCCCCACCCCACCCACCACCCCACCCCCCCCCACCACCCCACCCCCACCCCCCCACCCCACCCCCCACCACCCCCCCCCCCCCCACCCCCCCCCACCCAACCCCCCCACCCCCACCCCCACCACCCCCCCACCCCACCCCCCCACCCCCACCCACCCCCCACCCACCCCACCCACCACCCCCCACCCCCCACACCACCCAACCACACCCCCCACCCCCCCCCCCACCCACACCCCACCACCCCCACCACCCCACCCACCACCCAACACCACCCCCCAACAACCACACCCCACCCCCCACCCACCCCCACCCCCCACACCACCCCCACAACCCACACAACACCACCCACCAACACCCACCACCCCACCCCCCCCCCACAACCAAAAAACAACCTCAAACCAAAACACCAAACAACAAAAACTCCAACAACATCCATACATAAAACACAAAAAAAGTAACAATTAAACCAAATATCTCCATCTTCTAAATCACCAAAAACTATACTAAACATGTGCGTATCAGAAAATAAACAATTAATTTTTAAAAAAAAATAAAACAACACCACAAAAACTAAAATACCAAAAATCCATTGCCAACACATTTGTCAACGCCCCCCCCCCCCCCCCCCCCCCCCCCCCTTTGTGTATATCCTGGTACACAGGATAATACAAATGCAATATATATGCTATTTTGTACGTGAAATCTCATGTGTGATTAATGTAGTGCAACAATATAATTTTGCACTTATGCAAAAAATTACACTCCTATGGGGGGGGTTATGACCCCCTCATCCCCCCCCCTTCGGGCTACGCCCGCCTCATGACATCCTAATACACATGAAGTTAAAAACAAAATTTCAAAACAAATATATATACCGGCCGTCAACAAAAAAAGACATTAGATAAATTCTAAATGACATTATGCCATTAATTGCTTGGACGTAAAAATTACATTACCTCGTCAACTCAAGAATATCTAGCTTTTTCTGCCATTCAAAGATCGTTAATGAAAAAATGCTACTTCCGCCATAGAAATATCTTAAGGGCTTAAAATGGGGGCTCATGCCGGTGGGGGGTTGGTAGGGGGGAATCAGCTGTATGACTATAAATTTTAAATATAATTGCGCCTGTTAACTAAATAATATTTCTCCCACCCCCTTTCAGCTAGTAGTAGACAAAAAACACACAAAAATGAACAGGTCTAAAACTTCTTTACCGTACCATTTCCAGCAAACATCGGCGCGACAGACAAAACAGGCACACCACACGAGGACGCTATACTCAGCCTGCTACAATGCCAACGTAGGATCAACACCCCAAGTATCTTAAATTCAGACATAAACTTAATGTGTTGAGCTGCAATATGCCAGCAATGGCCACATAAAATCTCGGAAATATCTCGTATTACGTTAACACCTGCTGATTGGGGACACCAGTACAAAGCTTCATCATCTATCCAGTCATTAACGTCACACCTAGCTAACTAACGCCCTATCATCTAGACTCTGCTCAGCATACGTCACCCTGCCCCCCCTCCCGAGTACACTCGTTGAAAGGAGTTTCAATCATCTAAGGTGTTCGTAAACAAACTGAGTGCATTCAGTTTATAAACTAGAGCGTTCGCATACAAAACTGAGTACAGTTAGTTTCAAATTAAGTGAAGTGAGTACGGAGATAGGTATATTTATTTTGTTGACAAATGGAAATGGAAATGTGAGTTACGGCCAATTATCTACGCTAGAGATCTAGGTCGGGGGTGGGATTGCCCTCCGTGGGGGACTTTCTAAGGAGTCCTAACCCGTATTTACACAAAGTTTCAGAGAAAACCATGGAAAACTCCGAACGGTTATGTCGGCGAACGCTACCTGGTTTCGAACCAGGTTCCTTCTGTCACCCGGTTCAAAGCGCTGGCGCTATGCCACTGGTGGGGCTTAGTTTGCTGAGACGATTGACTTGCTGCACGTTGTTGTTATGAAGTGGCTGATGAGTTTTAAGTATTATACGTTTTCTGAAGCTGCAAATATTATTTTTTCAAGGAGGAAATGTATGCACACGCTAGAAACTGCAACGAAGGTACAGAATTTTTCAAAGGCAATCATTTTCTTCTATTTTTCATTTTAATAAATTCAAAAGTGCGTACTTTTAGTGTTCAGATTGAAGTTTATTTAAACGGTTATTAGGTACATTTGAACTTCTCTTGCTAAATACTTTTGAAAAAATGCAAGTTTAAGTTGAAATTTCTAAATTATGATCTGTGCACTTTAATTATGGGCGTTCTTTCATTTTTGTTGTTGGAACATGTATTTGGATTTGTGTACTTATACATGAGGAACCGCTTATAAATCCACGTCAGTGAAAGGACAAATACAAGGGGGGGGGGTTAATGCCTTGGGGGACGACTTTTCTGGGTATCTAGTAAAATTTTGTTGATTTTATATTGAGTATGTACACCCTCCAAAAAGAGTATTCGAGCAAAAGAGAAATTTCCTATTTTAGATTTGCGAATAATATTTGAGTTTATGACAAACGCACAACCTGACAGAAAATGGAAATTCATATTTATACATAGCCTAATTCATATCTATGATAACATTAATTTTTAATATACGAAACACACGTAGGAAATTTCTCTCTTGCTCGAATACTTTTTTTGGAGGGTTGTACTAAAAACACTTCTCGACAAAAATAACACAGACGCGAACTGCTAATACAAGCCATCTCTCCATGTAGAGCGACGCAAACTAAATAATCTTTAGTTTCGTCGCTCTTTCCCTAAACGTTAAGTTGTTCGATAAGACTAACAATTAAAAAAAATTGGTTTCGAACCAGTCGGAAGGAAACTCTCAGACTTGAACAAACGCATCAGCTTTTCATTTCGAAAACTTCGTGCTAACGAGTTTGTCGTTTACGAATAAAACCTAGTGACAAATCATAGAGACAGAACTCTAAATTAGCCAAACTTCAAAGAACAGGTCTCGTAATTTATACAGATTCACATACATAATCCAATTTTCCTCCTAAATATCCCCAATCTTCCCTCCAACCCCTCTTCTCACATATCCTCACAAAATAATAATCAATATCCCAACACACATCTCAAATATAAACAATTCCACCCTCCCATCCAACACCCAACATACCTACTTCCCCCCTTTTCTCATATCAACCTATTTCTATAAACACACCTCTTTTCCACCCCACAAACCTCCCACAAATTCTCCCCCCCTTCCACCCTCCTTAACTTCACTCATCTCCTTCTCATTTCCTCCCTTCCCAACCAAATCCTAACCCCAAAACCTATTCCCACCAATACTCACCTACATACATTAATAACAAACTACAACATCAATCACCAACCACAACCCCAACACATCCTCCCCCCTAAAAGTCCCCAAACTAATAAAATAAATCACAAACACCCCACCAAAAATCCCTCCATACTCCACACCACCTCCCAACACCCCACAAAAAAAAACCTCATACTTAAAAATCCCCCACTTAACCAACCACCCCCCCCACCCACACCACCCCAACCACCCCCCCACCACCCCACCCACCCCCACCCACCACCCCCAACCACCCCCACCCCACCCAACCACCCCCCACACCCACCCCCCACCCCACACCCCACCACACCCCCACCCCCACCCCCCACCCCCACCCCACCCACACCCCCCCACACCCCCACACCCACCCCACCCACCCCCCCCACCCACCAACCACACCCCCACCCACCCACCCCACCACCCCCCCCCACCACCCCACACAACCCCCACCACCCCCACCCACCCCCACCCCAACACCCCCACCACCACACCCCCACCACCACACCACCCACACCCCCACACCACCCCCCCCCACCCACCAACCCCCCACCCCCACCCCCAACCCCCCCCACACCCACACCCCCACCCCAACCACACCACCCCCACCCCCACAACCACCCAACCCCCACCACCCCCACCACCCCACCCACAACCCACCACCACCACACCCCACACCCACCACCACCCCCACCCCACACCACCCCCACACCACCCCCACCCCCCACCCCCCACCCCCCCACCCCACACCCCCCACCCCCACACCCCCCCCACCCCCACCCCCCACCCCACCCCCACCCCCCCCACCCCACCCCACACCCACCCCAACACCCCCCACCCCCCCACCCCCACCCACCCCCCCCCCCACCCCACCCCCACCCCCACACCCCCCCACCCCCCACCCCACCCCCCCCACCCCCCACACCCCCCCCACCCCACCCCCCACCCCACCCACCCCCCCCCCCACCCCCCACACCCCCCCCACCCCACCCCCCACAACCCCCCCCACCACACCCACCCCACCCACCCCAACCCCCCACACCCCCCCCCCCACCCACCACCCCCCCCACCCCCCACACACCACCCACACCACCCCACACCCCACCACCCCAACCCCCCCACACCCCCCCACACCACACCCCACCCCCACCCCACACCCCACCCCAACCACCAACCCCCCACCCCCCACCCCCCCACCACCCCCCCCCACACCACCCCCCCACCCCCCACCACCACCCCCACACCCACCCCACCCCCCCCCACACCCCCACCACACCCCCCACCCCCCCCCCCCCACCCCCCACCCCACCCCCACACCCACCCCACCCCACCACCCCCCACCCCCCCCACCACACCCACCCCCACCCCACACCCCCACCCACCACCCCCCCACACCCCACCCACCACCACCCCCCCCACCCACCCCCACCCCCCACCCCCCCCACCCCACCACCCCCACCCCCACCACCCCACCACACACCCCCACCCCCACACCACCCCCCCACCCCCACCCCACCCACCCCACAACCCACCACCCCCCACCCACCCACCCCACCCACACCCCACCAACCCCCACCCCCCCCCCACACCCACCCCCCCCACACCCCCCACCCCCACCCCCAACACCCCACCCACCCCACCCCACCCACAACCCCCACACCCACCCCCACCCCACACACCCACCCCCCCCACCCACCCCCCACACCCCCCCCACCCCCCACCCCACCACCCCACCCACCCCCCCACACCACCCCCCCACCACCCCCCCACCCCCACCCACCCCACCCCCACCCCCCACCCCCACCACCCACCACCACCCCCCCACCCCCCCCCCACACCCCACCACCCCCCACCACACCCACCCACCCACCCCCCACCCCACCCCACCACCCCCCCACCCCACCCCCCACCCACCCCCCCCACCCCCCACCCACCCACACCCCCCCACCACCCCACCACCCCCCACAACCCACCCCCCCCCACCCCCCACCCCCACCCACCCCCCACACCCCCCCACCCCCCCCACCCACCCCCACACCCCACCCCCAACCCCCCACCCCCACCACCCCCCCCCACACCCCCCCACCACCCCACCCCACCCACCCCCCCCACCCCCACCCACCCCCACACCCCCCCCACCCACCCCACCCCCACACCCCACCCACCCCAACACCCCCACACCCACCCCCACACCCCCACCCCCCACCACACCCCCCCACCCCAACCACCCCCACCCCCACCAACCCCCCCCACCCCCACACACCACCCACCCCCACCCCCACCCCCCCCACCACCCCACCCCCACCCCCCCACCCCCCACCACCCCCACCACCCCCCCACCACCCCACCCACCCCACACCAACCCCCACCCCCCCCCCACCCAAACCCCACAAC
>JAWZYV010015319.1:0-60080 GCA_038373885.1 Cheiracanthium punctorium
TTTCATCTCAGTTGCAATGTTGAGGACACAAATATTTAGAGACCTAGTGTAACTGCCCCCTTTTTCCTTCCTATGTGATTGGTCTTGAAAATAATTATCCTAATTTGGCCCTAATTGCACTTTTCATTCTTATGTGAGAATTTATAATTATTCTTTCTACCTGTGCGAAGAACATTTTTTTCAACTAAATGGATTTTTTGTACCACCCAAAATTATCCTATTAATAGTGCTTATAATGCTTGAGAAAATATTTTGAATGATATTTTTTATGTATCATGTACTGCTCTTTTATGTGTATTTATATTTGTTGGCCACTACTGTACTTGTGATGGTGTATATGAACCTTTGTAAAATAAATTTTTACTTCTGTAATATTTTGTAATTTGTACCAATAAAAAAATGTAATATATTATTTGTTTTTGATATGTTAATTTTCCACATTAAAAAAAAGAGGAATTTCATGGACCTAAATGTGTTCTTCAGGAGTATAATTTTTCTGTTATTTGCATCAGTATTTTTTTATATTTATATATAATGCCAAGTACATAGCTTACTTATTAATAAATAAAAATAGTATATTATGAAAGAGCTCAGTTAAAGTCTAATGATTTTAAATAAGTTTAATTTGCTTAAATATGCAATAAATTCAAGCATATCTTCCCCTTAAGTGTTTATTTTTTTAATAAATATATATTTTTAAAAAATGCTAATTTTCCTTAAAGCGGGGGGGGGGGGGATATATACATTATGCAGTTTACTATAGACGATATACTCAAAAAGGGAAAATAAGTTAGTTAAATATTTATCAGATTTGATGTTTCCTAGTGATTCTGTAAAAGCCTTAGAGGACTAAGCAAGAAAATTCTGAAAGAGACAAAAACTATAAAATCAAGTACTCCTTTTCATGCAAACGCCCTAAAAATACATCGCTTTCCTTTAAAAGCGATCCGAGTATAGAAATGTATAGCCAAAAAAGCAACGGTACAGGGGCCCGCGAAAGTTTTAAATTGCGCCGCCACATTTGGCTACTTATCGCTAATCCATTTCCCCTCCTAAAGAACGGACCCTCGCCAAGCTTCGTCAACCGGTTTCGCCTGTACGTTTTTTCCCCTGCATAACACATTGATACCTGGACTGCCTCCGCTCGCGTTTTACATTACGCCTACGGAAGTTTCCGATCTTTTTCAGTGGATAATCTTTGGTTATGACTCCCCTAGGCTACACCCCAGATAATCTCATAAAAATAATATTTATGTATCTTATCATATGATCTATATATAGGGTTATCAACACCAGTAACTGAGATTTGTGTAATTGTTTAAAACATTACTGGGGCATAATCGCACAGATTGGGAAGAAAAAATTATGGACAATTGGATGATGACAATATATTATATAAATACCTTAGTAATTACACATTTACTATATTCTTATATTTACTATACACATTTACTATATTCTACTTTTCCAAAGTAATCCTTAAATTATAAAAAATAATTTAAGGATTACTTTGGAAAGATTCTTGCCATAATTAAAGTATTTTTTATCAATTTTGATCAATAATATGAAAATTATTATAACAAATTTTGCCATTATAAATCCGAGAAATAGTATACTATGATCTACATTAGTTATTGCTAGTAAATACTTCAAACATGTCTCATCCAGATCTTTCAAGTAAATTTAACTTTAAAAATCTATTCCAACCAGTAAGAAATAAATGTAAAATAAAAGGTCAAGATTTAATCTAATGGCATTAGAACATTAAATAAAGGAATGAAAAAAAAAATTAAAGGTCAATAATTAAAAAAAAAAAAACAAAACAAATAAAATAAAATATTAAACCATACTTTAGATACACAAACTTTTTAAGATAATGAATCCGCAGCTCAGTATTTACTTACAACAAAAGATGCTCCTATTCTAGACAGTTGAATTACACTTTTACCATTGAGACTTAAGATATGAAGCAGTATTATTTAATTTTCTGCTCCAATGTCTCAAATCTTACTAGTTTAACTTCATTGTAGATGTGCAATATTTCATCTGAAAGAAACAGATATAAAAAAGAAACCATTAGTAGTTAACAATGTAAAATTATGTTTAAAAAGCGGCAAGAGTTAAATACTTTTTATTTTTCTAAATTTATTACACATTTACATAACAAAAACACTGCAATATAAGTAAAAATTATTTTATTAAACAGACTTATATTAACGATATTACGATTATCTAAAATAAAACAGAAATATATCCATAATTGATGGATGAAGATTTTGTTTTTAAAATCCCAAAAATATACATAATTTAAAGTAATAAATGGAATGAATCTGCATGACATTAAGTAGTAAGAATTCAACTATACTCATACATCAATTTCTAAAGACAGCAAGCAAAAAAAAAAAAAAAAAATTCACGCAAAGGATATTTTTGCGATAAACATTATCCACATATAAATAACTCAACTACAATATATTTAAAACATTACTGGGCATAATAATGTGGGCATGAGCATGTGTCTGTGAGAAATCTGTATTTTTCAAATGCAAACAGAGTATCATTTTAACTAATAAAAAATGAAACATTTTAAATAAATACTAATATAAGATCGCATTTAATGATAAACTTTTTAAGACAGTCATGACGAGTGTAAAGTAAATAAATTTTAAGAAATTATAAGGATTTTAAAATATCCGAAACATGGGCTGAAGTTTGAAGTTTGAAGACCCCCTCAAGAGGGGGGCGGGTTTTGGAGATTTATGGCTATACTCCAGTTCAACTTATCCTGACAGTGCGTAGAAAGGTACGAGTGCCTTATTGCGCCGTTTGTCAAGTATTCGTGCGCCCTTTCTGGTCTTCCTCCCTTGTACTCTTTGACTAATTGGCGATCTATCGCCCGTCCTTCGTACACGTGTGGGAGTATTTACTCTCTAGGGGTGATAAGAAAGGAACGGCATTCCTTCAACCACCCCTTCTTGACCTTCCCCGTGAAAGGTACGAGGAGGCCAGAATTGTTCTGAGAAATGACTTCCCTTTTTCAAAGCAAAAATGTGACTGCGACGCGTGTTCTTACGGGTTAATATGCATATTCTTTTTTAAATATAAAATAGTTTAAACAATTGCTATTTTTTTTCGGCGTTATCTATTGAAGTGCAAGTTCAGTCAAAAAAGAAAGTGAGAAAGAAAAACAAAGAACGTAAGAAAATCCTCTAATTTAAATGACTGGATTGTGAAACTCGGAATGCTTTTTCCTTTCTTTCCCGGAATGTGGCAATATTGAAACAGGCATCTTCTGCATCGATAGCATCGATGTGCCAGTAAAATATGCTTCTCAAGACAAATAAGGCGTTCAAAGCACTGCATTGTGCTGAGATAATAAAAATTAAAAGGAATTGAGAATGTTCGACCCTGCCCCAATCTCACTAAGATGAAAAGGCAGTGTTCTGGTAACTAAATTACGTGCATCATAAATTAGACTTTAAAACACATATGGGCAACCTCCGGCCCGCGGGCGGAAGGGGCGGGCTTTTGATCCGGCCAGCGGAACATATCAGAAAGCTTATAAACCATTGAAAATCTCATATAAATCACAATTATACGGCCCGCGACTTCGCTAACACCCTAAAATCTAGCCCGAAACTTACCAAAGATTGCCCATACCTGGTTAAAATTTTAAAAGGAGTTTATCTAATTTTCTAGGGCATTATTTTTCACATTATCAAAATACTATTAAACGCGTGCTCAGGATTTTCATAGGTGCTGGTCATTCTTTTTAAATTTTGAAACCCAGTCGAACTTGCTCGCTCTCATCGTTATAAAAACACAACGGTAATTTTTTTTATTCTTTGCCAGTGTTGTTTCTCAAAACAGATCTTCACATACCAACTGACTGCATTCAAAGACAGCAGGATGAGAAATAACGCTGGGCACTGAAGAGAATCTTCATGGTAGTATCTTTGCAAACGATGGGAGTGAACAGGTTAATCCTGATATCCCCTTCTCATCGTTTTACATATACAACTCAGAGGCCGATCCAGAAATTTTTTGTAGGATCCCATTTTTGTGAATTTTCATGCCAATTTTTAACAAGTCAGTTTTTTTATTAAAATAATTGATAAAACAGATTAAAATACAGAGTAAAATGCGAATGAAGGGCCATTTCAATTGATTGTGTTGTGAAAGGGCTGCAAAACGGACCCAGTTTTCGTCTGCACCGACCCCTACACTGCTTGAACTTTTTTGTTCCTTTCAAAGATGGTCATAGGGCTCTTACATTTTTCAACGCCCCGAGTTTAAAGTTACCCCCGAAGTTAAAACTAACCCCGAATAGATGTCACTGCTGGCAACGGGGGAGGGGAGTCACGGAACGATGACTATTTTAAAAGAAGAATTATCTTCTGTAAAATGGCTACGAAGGATGGGTGGGGAGGGGTAAAGAAAAGGGCCTGATTAACGCACGGCCCAGGGCCGTTTCGTTTTTTTTTTTTTTTTTTTTTTTTTTTTTTAATGTTTTAATTAAAAAATTTACAAATATTTCATAATAGCCCAGTGGTTAAGGCGTTGGACTCGTAACCGGAAGGTTGTGGGTTCGATACCGGCTTACCACTAAAGACCACCGTGTACATGCGGTGTACGTGCACGTTAAATCCGTGGTTCCGAAAGTCCTCCCGACGGTCGCTAGCAGTTTCCGAGGGGTGCCAATATTCAGAAGTCCCCCCCACCTTCTGATGAGGTTCCAATTTCTGATGAGGTTCCAAGGCGGGAAATTCCGTGAAGGACGTATATGTAGCTCTAAGCGATGGATCGATTTTCTGTGCGAAAACGTTTGATTTCTCGCAAATAGCGATGACGCCAACACTGAATGTCATCGCGTTCTATGAGCACAGACTCCCGTTTTCGTTTCGCATAAACGAAACCCAAATCCATCATTATGCGTCTTATTGTGCTCAAGCTGACATCTGGCAAATCATTATCCTCATTAACTGCAACAGAAACTTTTTGTATGGTAGGAATTTCATTCCTAAAAAAAAATTCGTGCAGTTTTCTCCGTATGGCAGATAGTGTAAATTCGTCGTAATTTTTAACTCGGGTATGCATGCCAACTCTTTGAGGGCGTTTTTTTCCTGGAGTTGAAAATTTCCCTTTCTCTTTCAACTCAGCTTTCATCCTGTATACACTGGAAGGAGAAACACCAGTGTAAGAGGAAACAATATCTATGATATCGTTTTCAGATTTTTCGGGATGCTCCTTACGTAACTTGCAGAAAACATTCATGACAATAACCTTAGCGGAACTTCTAAGCGGTTTTCCAGCCTTATGCGGTTGGAACGTAATATAATCATCCGATACAGGGGCAGTAGCCATTACTACGGACGTACGAAAGCGGAGATAAGGAAGAAAAGAAGTAAAGAACGGAGAATGTAATGGATTTTCCCGTTCTGGCGTGGGGGAGGGTTGCTACGATCTTCGCTCCTTAAAAATTCCGCCAAAACTTGCTTTGACGCTATTGGATAGCAAAGCGTTGACACAATAAACACATTTTCATTTAAATAAAGGCGAAATATTAAATTATTGAGCACGCTTTCATTATATAAACATGTTTTTTCCACTTTACCGACGAATTTAACATAAATAGTAGTACATATACGGACGAACTATATTGTAAGGTCGGAAGGACACAAAGCATAGCCTTCCCCGTACTGTCAGGATAAGCTGAACTGGAGTATAGGGAGCCGTTATCTCACTTGTTCTGTAGTGTTAGACCCACTATTTTCTTTGGTTACGAAGCTCCTCGTACTTCTGACTTCTGCCTTTGCTTCTGATGTGCACAAAGACCAAGAGACTCAGCGAGGGCCAGGCCGGGGGGCCGTCCGAAGGAACCTGGTGGGGGGTAACCCCGTGAATACGATGGAGAGAAGCGAGCACAACAACCCAAAGGGCCAAAAGAGAGACCTTAGGCAGAGTAGAGAGAAAGCTGACGCAGGAAGAGCATTACCGCTCGGCGCGTAGATAAGGAGGCAATAGCATGTCTAATGAAGACGGGGAAAGGGCCGGAGAAAGAAGGTGGCAGCTCCAAAGTGCGGAGAAGGGGGCACCGGGAGATGCTATATTTCTTGCAGGAAAAGAGGATGTGTTCGATGGTTTCGGGAGTGCAGCACGTGTCACAGAGGCAGTTTGGGGAGATGTTGAACCGGTGATATAGGACTTTGTTGGGTAGCATGCGGCAGACCAGCCGCGTGAAGAGCACGTCTTCGTGCCTGTTATGGAACCATGAGAACGTGTTGTGGGCACTCGGGATTTCTCCATGTGTTGCTAGGTATTTGCTGGTGCTGAAGTGTGTCATGGTTTTTTGGTGGAAAGTCCTTGTTATGGCTGCGGTGACGTCTTCGGGAGCCACCCACTCTAAATGTATGTCAGAGGGCTGGGTGTCTCTAGCGGCTGCATCCGCCCGTTCATTTAAGAGAATGCCCCGGTGACCCGGGGTCCAGTAGATTTGTAGGCTGGGAACCATCTGAGCAGCCACTGTCAGCTTTTTGTAGAGACGCTGGATCACGTGAGGGGATTTGTGATTGCACGAGGACAACGCTGTAAGAACCGACAAGCTGTCGGTAAGGATGATCGTTGGGGTGTTGCTGCATAGAAGTTCATCCAGTGCTGAGCAGAGCGCTAGGGCTTCTGCCGTGAAGATGGAGTTAACGTTATTGAGGGTGTAATGGAATTTCCTGTGTAGGGTGCAACCACCAATGGCGGTGCTGTCGTGTATTTTACTTGCATCGGTCGCTATGAAATTATGGGTCGCCCTGAGCGGATCGAAAAAGGTGTTAAAAAGGTTTGAAACTGCAGGGACACAGAGCTGTTTATTTTGGAAGGACAGGCCTTCAGTGACCACGGACCAAGGGGCCGGAGAGAAGAAAGGGGAGGGGGCAGCTAGAATGAGGTGATCGACTTTGCATTCGTAGTCTGCCAGGAGACTAGTGAGATCGGGGAGGAGGGGGAAGCGAGACGTCGGAGCATGGTAATCATTCCCATAAAGGAAAGACCACAGGGGCGACCATGGTCCTAAGGAGATGTGCTTGATCCAAAATTTGGTTGTGAGAACCTTGATTCTGTCGTTGACACTGAGGGAGTTGGCATGTTTAGTCAGGACGAGGTTGGGGACCCACCTAGGGAGGCCAAGCGCGATACGTAGGGAAGTATTTTGAATGACTTCCAGACTTTTAATCAGAGAGGGACACTGGGAGAATAGAGCCGGGGCACCGTAGTCCAAAAGGCTGCGAATGGTGCCGTTGGCTAGTTTCACTAGGTGCGCCGAGCGGGCCCCGTAGTGGCGAGACGAGAGCACTTTTAGGATGTTAATCCGTTGGAACGCTTTTTTCTTAATATAGTTGATGTGAGTACGGAGACCCCCATGTCTCGAGAAATGAAAGCCGAGATATTTTATAGAGTTCGACCATTCTATGAGACCCCCCTGTATAGAAAAATTCACGTGGCTTTCCCCACACCTTCGAGATAGGTTAACAGCCCGACATTTTCCCGGGCTTACGGAAAGTTTCCAATATCGGCACCACTGGCCGATCCGCAACAGGGTCTGTTGTAGTTTTCGCTCGCAGGTACCGAGGTTGTGGTCGGCACAGTATAGGAAGATGTCGTCGGCATACACTATACTGTCAACACCCTGTTCCAGGACTTCAAAAAAGTCGTGCATATATACTGTGAACAAGAGGGGGGAGATTACGCTGCCCTGTGGGAGACCTTTGGATAGGGGGTGCAGGCTGGAGACCGTGCCCCTCCAAGCCACCTGAATGTGCCGCTCCAGAAGGAAGTTGTGTATCCAGCGAAGGATCCGGCCCTTGATTTGTAGTTGGGCGCATTTGGAGATCAGGCCGTCGATGTAGACTGAGTCGTAGGCCGCATGTATGTCCAAAGAGACCCCAAGGAAGTACTTCTTGTTGTTACGTGCCATGTGGAGATCAAGGTTCAGTTTGGTCACCGCCGTCTGGCTGTCCCTGAACTGCAAGAAACCGAAGTGGCGAGGATCCACGGAGGGATGCGCGAGTAAGAAGTGGTGTAGTCGCTGGCAGATCATGCGTTCTTGAATTTTGCACATTACTGCCGTCAGGGCGATGGGACGGTAAGACGTAGCAGCGTCGGCTGGCCTCTCAGGTTTAAGGATCGGTAGTATCCGAGAAGTTCGCCAGGCGGAGGGGATTTCGCCCGTGTCCCAGATTAGATTGTATAGCTCGAGTACGAGTTTTAGGGAATGCGGATTTAAGCCCTTGAAAAGGCGAGCGGATATTTTGTCAGCGCCCGGCGTGGTGACTTTGGTGGAGTGAATCGCTTGTTGTAATTCCTTGATAGAGAAGGGCAGGTTTAGGGGGTCTGTTTCCTGGCCGCCATAGTCAATGGGAAGAGGTTCATGTTGGTCCGAGTAGCTGAAGGATTTCGCCAATATTTCTGCCTGGGCCTGGGCAGAGGCTATAAGGTTAATGCCATCTTTAATCAGAAGGCGGGAGGAAGGGGGCGAAATAGGGCGAGAACGGAACTTGCGGAAAATCGTAAAGAGGAGGTGTCCATCACGCGACGCACGGCACGAGCGGTCCCAGAAGGCACGCTTGGCCTCTCGAATGACCTTTTTGAGTTTTGCAGACAGCCGTTTGTACTTGCGCCAGTATTCCATGGAGACCAGAGTGCGAGATTTTCGGAGGAGGAATTTCTTTTGACGTCGGAGGTTCTCGCAGCGAGCCGTCCACCAGGGGGGAAACCGGTTCGGGCTGTTCGACGGATGATAGGTATGCGCCCGAATGCTGGAGGAGACGATGTCCAGGAACTCTGGAAGAGCAAGGGCAGAGAGATTTTGTAAGGCGTCGTTGACCTGACCGCAGATCTGATTCCAGCGGTACAAAGGCCGCGGGGGGGGGAGACGTTGGGAGGCTAGAAATCCAGAGTTGGATGGGGAAATGGTCGCTGTCAAACAGGTCGTCGCAAACCTGAAGGGAGAGAAGGTCATAGATGTCCAGAGAGCAGAGGGACAGGTCGATAAGCGAGGAGGAGCCGTTTGGAGAAACATGGGTTGGGGAGGAGGAGTTCAGCAATACAAAGGGGCTGCCAGAGAGCCACTGGCAGAATTCCTCACTCACTGGGGTGGAGGTAGGAGAGCCCCACCACGGGTGATGTAGATTGAAATCACCGAGTAACAGGCTTGGACCTTCGAGGGAGGAGCAGATATTGCGTAGGTCCCGTACCACATGGCCATGACTCGAGTACAAGTTAATGATATTTAGCTTAATATTGGGGAAGTGGACCGAGACCGCTAGGATTTCATTGGCCCCCGAGGGGGAGGAGCACGGAAGGCGGAAGGACGGGAGATGCGACGAAACCGCAATGGCAAGGCCGCCACCCGGGCGGGACGACCTGTCTTGGCGATAAACAACCTTTCCGCTGGGGTGAAACCTAGTATTGTCTTTCAAAAAGGTTTCCTGCAGGAGCAGGACGTCCGCATCAGAAAAGGGGGGGAGCTTCAGCCAAACCTCTTTATTTTTGATGCTTCGGCAATTCTACTGAACAATAGAGAAAGGAGATGAGCTAAAGGCCATAGCTGCAGGGGAGAGACAACGAATGAAAACAAGGCCAAAGTCCAGCCCGAAACAAGGGGAACCAATCACGAGCAGGAAAAAAAAAACGAGCAAAACGGGCAGAAAAAGAAATTTTTTTTTTTTTTTTTTTTTTTTTTTTTTTTAAGTTCCATTGGCTCCCAGAGCGCCGAGACCGGGGCCACCTGGGGGGCCAGTGTTGGAGCCATCTCTCAGTGACGTGCGTGCTTTTTTATCTTTCGGTCCGCGAGCCAACCCCGGCGGGGGGAGGCTGCCCGAGGGGGGGGACAAGTCACCCTGGCTTTTGTATGTTTGGTGCATTTGGATGGTGATCGTGTTTAGAGCTAGCATTATCCGGTCCGTATGTTTTTGTAGTATGTCGTTCATACACTTAATTACATTGTTGGTTCGCTGTTCAAAGTCTTTGGTAATGCGGTCGATTTCCGGTTGGGGAGTGCTGGTGATTTTTGCGTAGGACTTCGGTATCGTATGTTGTCGATACTGTCGCCTGGCTTCGGAAAAGGTTAGGAAATTGGTACATTTGAACTGCAGGAACTCTGCTTCTTTGAGTCTGCTTGGGCACTGGCTATAGTCCGCCCGGTGGGCTTGCTGGCAGTTGACACAGTGGGGTTCCTCGAGGCACGCGTCGGAGTGGCTTTTGCCGCAGTTGACGCAGATGTGCTCGTTTTTGCATTTTAATTCGGTGTGGTCGTATTTTTGACATTGGCGACATTGTCGGGGACGGTCTATAAACATAGTTATTTTTTGTATGGTGAGCCAGAGTTTAATTTCAGGTGGTAATACAGTTCCTAATATGGTGATGAGGACCGGGGCATATTCGCTGCGGCTGCCTCTTTTCAGAAACCGGCGCGCTTCTAGGATGGAGATTTTATTGGAGAGTTCGAGATCATTTATTAGTTCACTTAATTTAACGTCGGTGGGAATGTGAAATAAAAGGAATCGGGTGGTGATGTTTGTCCACGATATCCTACTGGTGACTGGTACGTTTAAGAAAGATTGTATATTCGCCACGTTTTCGGCACAGTCCACGTCAGTTGTTTGTATTAGTATGGCTCCGTTTCGAGTATATCGTACATTTTTAATTTTGTCGAGATTCGGTACTAGTTTTTTTACTTCCGTATAAACCGTTCTGGGGTCCTTTTTTGGTACCCCTAGGGTGTTAGTGCTTGTCAAAAAGATGTTAAAGTCACTTCCGGCGTTCTCAGCTGCTTTTCTTAAAGCAGAGGCTACATCAACCGTTCCGCGAAAAAAGTTTGGGTTTTCATAATTGTCCACTTCCATACCAGCCATGTTAGCCAAAGGCGGGTTGTCTATGGTAAACTGTGAGTGTGCCATGACACACCTCCCCACTTAGGGGGAACTCCGGTGGAGAAAAACCAAGATAAATGGAAACTCCGGTCAGCCCAGCAAAAGAAGTAATAAAACAATAAATACCTGGACCAGACGTCTAAAAGACGGCCCCCCGACACACAGCGACGCTAAATTAGCTCCAGAGAAGCGGTGACACAAGCCCTGTACCACCGATAAGCTTTAACAGCCGCTTGAAAACAGCAACGCCCCGTTGCTGGTCGAAACAGAAAAGAAAACAATAAGTGGAAGTAGTAGTTGGGAAGTTTGCTAGCGCAGCAGCCACGCAAGCCTACCGCCAAAAAAAAAAACGGGCAGTGAGTGAAAGAGGAGAGATGAGAATCAGAAGAGGCACATGGGCTGAAAATCGGAAGTAAACAAAAACAAGCAGTCAACATCAACAACAATCACCTGGCGACTTTTAAAGGTTCGCCAAGTAGCCAGTAGATTATCGCACAGAATTCTGGGATGGCTAAGTCGATTTGAGCGTCGTCAGACCACTTCCCTAAGTAGTTCGAGCGATCCGTCGCGAAACCGGTGTCACATTGCTTTCACACTAGGCAAAACTGGCGCGAGCGTCGTCAAACCGACGCGAACGACGCAAGTGTGAAAAGCATATAAGAGTTAATCAATCTTTTAAGAAGACACCCCCCCACACACACACACACAAAATAAATAATTAAGAGGAAAGCTGAAATTTTCCGGTTAAATGCCATGTGATAATCTAGCTTTTACTGTAGTAAGAATTTGAACTTAAATATATCTGTTTTAACTTTGTCACACATATTTGTATCTTACCAACTTTGTAGTATAATATAATTTAATATTTATATAAATATTAAGTTATATTATATAATTTTACTATGCTAGATAAAATATTATAGTTAATAATGGGGTACTTTCACTTCGAGAAGAAGAAGAGAAGTGAAATCAGCTGAGTAGTGTAAATCGTCGCACATGGCAATGTTAAGTATATGGAAGTAGCAGGTGTACCGCTCAAAATTTAATTAAAATATGAAGAGTATTTTTGAGGAACCGTTGGTACTTGAAGATTTCTCTTTTGCAGAGACATATAGGTACGAGAGAGGTCTATATGAAGCTTCGGGAGATGAACAATTTCAGCTAGTTGCAGCGAAAGAAAAAGGCGTATTGCTCTATAGAGAAAAGTTCATAGGTGATATAAAGTTTCAAAAGGTAATAATAAATATTGTTTATACATGCACAGACAGCTTTCTGTAGAAATATAAGTCCAGAATTCGGCAAAGCACTGAAATTCATGATTTTTTTCCGTATTAAAAGCGATTGTTTACATTATTTTTACACGCACCATTTTCAATCAGCAAAATGTAAACATTTCGCATCATATCACTGTTATGATCGATTATATTACGGAAGATCTCAGCCGATTATGTTTCTGGCCGTTAAGAACAATTGATAATTATTTTCCGAATAAAATCCTATTAGGACATTTTATCTTTTTACACATACCCACACACCATTTTTCATCAACTATATGTAAACATTCGCACCTGAAAGCTGTTTTCTGTTACGATTGATTTATCCTACAGAAGACCTCAGTTCATTATGTTTCTGGCCTTTAAGAACTATTTTTAATTTCTGATGTTGTGTAGATTTATTGTTATTGATTGATATTGTTGTTGATTTAGATTAGACTGGTCTTGGTTGTGTAGATTTATTGTTTTCACTTTTAACACTAGATACTCGTGATAAATGAATATATGAACGCGTGTATAATATGCATAAGTGCACACATCTGTGCAACACGCTTGGGCATAGTGACTAAAAAATATTTCTTTTAGGTAAGGTAACTATCCATCTTTTTTTATAAAATAAATAAGAAACTTGGAATGACCGGAAAACAATCTGCAAGACCTTTGAATGTATCCATGCACGGCATGCGTCTACATTATCTGACTATGGCTAATTTACAGTTGCACTAATGGCTGCTAATTTCAAGCCCTGGAAATAGGGCTATGAACATATAAAATAGCTTGTGAACAAATACAAATGCTCAGTACCCACAAATATCTTCAAGGTTTAATTTTTTCTACCAGGAGAAAAGAAAAAGAACCTTTTACATTTTTTTTTAAGACTTGTGGACATTTATTAAAAAGTTTACAGTTACAAATCTTGAAAATACACAATTCATAAATAAAAAAACACCATAATATATTTTTTTAAGAAACACTTCAAAGGGTACTTTTCTAGTAAAGGAGTGACATGCAAAAAATGTTTCTATAACAACATGCCAAAGATATTCGTACTAAGGTATTATGCATAAAGGCTACCATAGATTGCAACCTTTTAAGCCAAGAAAATGCTTTGACCTCTAAAAAATTTTCATGGTGTCCTCGATTATGGAAAATACTCCTTGAAGTAAAATTTATTGATAAAACAATTTACCCCCGTATGCAGACAACTCAACTAATGAAGTGATAATGATACGATCATTTTCTAAAAAATAATGATCGTATCACTATCTCGTATGCAAACTCGAAGAAAATGATGATCATTATCTCTGACGTCAGAAAGTACCCCGATCACTTTCTCCAAAACAACTTTTAGAGACGATATCGATTATATCAAATGCAGACCAATCAGAGGTCTTCTAGCACTGGGGTTTATTAATATGACGTAACGTAGAATTTGCCCTGCTGTACCCTGTCTGCTAGCAGCTAGCGAGTTTGTTTTGATTTTAACGGGGAGCTCATGATGGCTGAAAGTGGTTGTTTAAGCCTTGCTATGCAATATAATAGATCGAATAGAAATAAAAGGACTTGCAAAAGTGTTTTAAAACATTTCAATAACGATATAAGTTCAGTAGTCAGTTTTGTAAAGATAATTTTTTGTACAAAGGTATACAGATTAAACTCGCAAATTAAATTTGCGATTTGTATTTGCTTTCGTTAGAGTGGGAATGTTAAAGTTTTATGGTGAGTATGTTTAAACTTTTATCGTTTTTCGTCTTTATGTTAATTATACTCTTTTGCAATGCATGAACTGCAACTCATATTCTTTCTAACACTCCTGATTAATACACGTTACATAGTTATGCAGAGTGCATTGCAATAGCATTTTCTTTTCTTTTCTTTTTTTTTTTTTCTTCTTTTTTTTTTTTTTAAACCACACGATTTCTTGTAATGTGCTTTTAATTAAGATACCCTACATTTACTATGTTAGTGTTTAAAAATATACTACTATAACATGTTGAACTTAATTAGTTTCAGCCGTATAGTTTTAAGAGTACATGGTTCGGACGGTGCTTAAAATAACTTAAAAAGTACTTACTTTTTTTTTCATTTTTAAGGCCTTTAAAAAGTGCTTAAAAAGTACTTATTTTTTTACCTATATCCTTAAAGTTTCTCAGTATAGCCGCAAGGTACTTAAAAAGTGCTTAATTTCTAGTGGTAATCGACCGTAAAATCGTCTGGCATCGAAACTTTTCGTTCCCTTTTTCCAGCCTCAAGCTGCGTTCATAACCAACGTTGACGTCATTGCGTAACGCAATGACGTCATACGTTGGAGCCCCTTTTCAACAGCCAAGGGCCCTCTTAGGAGCCAGTCCGGGCCTGATTGTTCTTAAAATACTGAATCTCAACCAAAACTAGTCTGTTGCGCCCGGTGCGAGTTTTAACCATTCTACCCCCCCGCCCCCCCAAAAAAAAGTTCATCTAAAAGTTTATCTATAAGTTATTTCTGTTTTTTGGCAATGCGGCTTTGCGCCCTGTGAAGGAGCACTGTACCGAATAAACACTGCCTTACGCTATTATTAAAGTAAAAACTCGACTACACTACAATTGGCAAGCTCAGGAAACGCTGAGTGCTTTTAAAATAAACCCCAATGTTATAAATATCAAAAGTAATAAATGAATAGAAATATCAACAACACACAACATTCAAAGCTTAAAACAAACAATTCGCTGTAGCACACTCATTACGTAATCAACAGCTGGCCGTCCGCGGAGAAAAAAAAAAAAAGTGTTTACTTTTGACTGGAGCCTGCTCATCGGATCGCTGTTTCACTTTATCAGCATGTGCTATACTGTCCGAACTTTTTGCGAATGCAGGAAGTTTTTACAAGTTATTTATTTATTTCTATAAATTCGCCTTTGTGAATATATAAACTGATGTTTTATATAAAATCGGACACTGATTATTTGAAAATGGAAATTGTAAGCTTCGTAAAATAGCGGTAAATACTTTAAAACATATGGTAAAGGAGATATTTTTACTGCTTATCCCCCCCCCCCCTCCCCCCGAAATACATCCCAGTGCGATGTTTCTTTCTTTTTCTCAAAGGGAGGGGATCGCGGGTGCGGCATTTCTGATAATTTTCTAGTTAATTCAGCTCATTTTCGTGGGTGCATGGGTGCGGCATTTCTGATAATTTTCTAGTTAATTCAGCTCATTTTCGTGGGTGCATAGGTGCAGCGTTTCTGCCATAAATTACGGAATATGGACATACATGTTACTTGAGAGAAAAAAAGGAATTATTTTGTCTGTATTAATTGCTTGTACATATATTTGCAAGAAATTGTGGGCTTTTCAATTTTGGAAAATTGACACATTTGCATCTTAAAGCAATAACCTGCCAACTTTACAATAAGAAAATCTAAAGTTTGGTAATAACGAAAGTAATAAGGGGCTGTCCATAAATGTCACGCTTTTTAAAAAATATTCTTTGCCTCCTGCTCACACTTCACCATACCACCCTTTTCACATGTCATGCTGTATTACATATACATATACTTACAGTTTAAAAACAAAGCACTATGCTAGAAATCAAATTTAAATGCTAGAAATCAAATTTAATTTTCTGATTTTAAATGTTTTTATTTTAATGTAAATGTATAATGTCACACATCTTATCCCCCCCCTTCCCCCTCGTCACAATTTCACAGCCTTCCTTTCCTCCAAGTGTGACATCATTTGTGGATAGACCCTACTTAAGAAAATTTTGGGGGTCCTTAAAAAGTGCTTAATTTTTTTGCTCTGAAAAGAGTCTGAACCATGGAGTAATATGCTAACTGATTTTTTGGGAATGACAGAAATATTCATATTTCTGCCTTCTCAAATAAATCTGTTGGATACTCTAAAAACAGATCTCTAATTGCCAGTGAAGTGTGCTACCTCACCAAGTGGAGATAACTTGCCAAAGTGTACAATGTTCGAGTTAATCGCAAAAGGTAAGCAATATCTTTTAGTTTTGTACAAGTTACTAGCCGCCTCCCGTGACCAGTTGGTTCGCCATCTTAATAAATATTGTTCAAAGAGAATACTGTTCCTCACCGGCTTCCTTGGCACTGAAATCTCTCAGATTCTGAATGGAATTTAAAATTAAGATGGTTACAAATAGGAGCAGTCCTACGGTAAGTGTCGCCCTCTGCTAATATAAAAATGACACCCCCTTTTATGCTCTTAGTTTTTGAGTTCCAAATGACGCCCCTTCGAAGCCGGCACCCAGATGCGATGCTTACTGTGTCGGGCTGCGCCTGGTTACAAAAATAAAATGGTTAAATGATAAACACCTACAAACAGGAACAAATAATTTTCATTGTATACTAATTCTGAAGAGCTTCTGGATATATTGGCCTTTATCAAAAAACGGAAGGGAAAAAAAAAAAGTAAGAAAATCTGAAACACTTTCAAATTTTAAATACGCACTAAAGTGCTATATATTAAAAGCGTATTATAATCCCAGTGCAGTGGCGGCTCGTAGGATATAGCAAGTACAGCCGGGCTGCACTTGAAATTATCAGCACATACTTTAAAATAATTTATTCTACTAATTTTCCTAAATTCAGATTAGAATTATGGAATTCCTACAGTAAATTAAAAAAAATCTCCAAAAAAAAAACCATATTGTGACCGGATCGCTCATTCAGAAAAAAAGCACTTTAATCTTCCCGCAATTGGGAAAATCTTTGGTTCAGCCCAGAGCGCTGATAAGAAAATTGGCAGCACCGTTACCATGACAACGATTACGTAAGTAGTCCTTCTGGCATAGGCTATAATGGGGATATGCAGCTAAGACTCAGCTCATCAAAGATTTAGAAACGTCGGCAGCACTTGAAAGAGCGTGGTGAATTCGACCGACTGATTGGCTCGAGAAGTGAGGGAGGGGGTAAGGAGAATATATGTTCGGCAAACTCTCGACTTTATATTGCTGAATTTATCAAGAAGGTAAACCTGAATAGACGCTTATGAATGGACAATTACCCATCAAAGCAGTATTGTTTTTAAGTAAGCAAGAACTAGCATTTAGAGGACATGGCGAGCGAGAAAATTCTTTAAACATGGGAAATTTTAAAGAGCTTTTAAAATTATTGATATCTGAATTAAAGCAACGCCTTTTTATGAGGGCATCACTGACTGATTCGCAAGTTTAAAAGAAAGGAGGATTGATTTGACTTATAAAAAATAAGTAAGTTTTCTTTTTTTTCTTTTCTTCTCAAGTTAACGTTACAAAAGAAAATTCTAAGGAAACTTCGAATCAGACACGGATTAATGCAATTTTGAGGATAAGAGCGGCTGCTTGAAATTTATGTCCTTTTTATGGAAGTAAAATAGGATCTCTTGCATTTTTTATGTAATTTCTTTTTTTTTTTTTTTTTTTTTTCCTTCAGTGAGGACTTAATCCGCCAGCTTTCGAATTCAGTGACAAAGATTTTCCATTCCTGTCCGGAGGAAGGGGGGGGGGGGCTCATATGTTTCCGGCTGCACTAACAGTTTTGGCCACGGGCCGCCACTGTCCCAGTGGCAGAAAGTTTTGTAGCGGTCTGCGACAAGCTTTCAGAGTTTCATAATCAGTCTGCAAAATTTTGTGTGTAATTTTAGTGGATAATTCATAAATAAAACCAGCAATTTTTAACCACTGCTGTTAAATAGTCTTGACTCTAGAGAAAAAAAAAAAGTCTGCTGGGGAAAAATTAAAGGACAACCTGTTTTCAGAAAAGGTACTTGAGTTCCCTGAAAAAGTATAGGTAGATAGCATATTACAGAAAACTGGTTTGAAACAATCTGAAAAGGACTAGGGCTTATCCCCAAAACTTGTAGGGTTGTAATGTGTGTTTTGACTTACGGTGCATAGTTAGTTCTTTTTTTCAGAGTTATATACAAACTTTGTATTGCATCCAACTGTTGGATATACACCATTTAAAATCAAGTTACTGAAATGTATTTGTTCTTCCTCTTACACACACATGGCCGCCGGCAGCATAGGGAAAAGGGGGCACTTGCCCCTCTGGATTATTGTATTCAGTGTTTTCCCTTGCTTTTTTGTTCTTTTCCACATGGTAACCACACGTTGAAGTTGTCTTCACCCCCTCCTCCCCCTGGGAAATATTCTGGCGATGCCCATGTACACACACACTCTTCTAGTTTGATGTTTGCTCATTCATGAAACGTGAATATAAGTTTTTAAAAAAGCACTATTCTTTTATTCTTAAAATATATCAATAAAAAATATTATTATAAATAAGATATGTAAGTTTTAGCATAAATATAAATCAAAAACATTTTAACTCACAGAATTTGCAAAAGGTAAGAAACAATGTTTAAAATAATTTAAGTAATTTTAATTTTTTTTGTGGCATGCGAACAAAGTCCCTTTAAGGAAACAGTTTACCATTTAAGCATTTTTTTAAAACTATAGTACAAATGATGAACTGGATGCATTTCAATGTTCAACTAATAGTACATTTTGAAAAAATAAATTTCTTTAAACTGCACATTTAAGTAAAATTTTTAAAAAGTTTAAAAATCTGATTTTTAAAAAATCTCTCTACTTAAAAAAAATTAAGATTTTTGTTCAATTAAAAAAAAAAAAGGATTTTCAAAAATATATTACACAAAGGCTGTGCATGGATTTTCAGATACATCTAATATTACGTCTAATATAGTTTTTGTGCTGATATGCGATACAGTGCAAAACAATAAAATGTAACATATCTTCATATAATTTCTGTAAAATACAGAAAAAAAAAAAAAACTGAAGGCTAATTCCATGCACAGATTTATCAGATAAGAACTGTAATAAAGAACATGTACAAAAAAAAATTTTAATCTTTATCTCAAATAAAAAAAAAAAAAAAAAAAGCCTTAACATGTTTAAAACATGTAATTGAAGAAAATATGAACATGGAGAAAAGGCCATCTAAAAAGTTTGTTTGCCAATGAAATTGCACTGAGTGTAGGAACTAAAGTTGCAGTATCTCGTGATATTATTGGCATATGATTAAAAATAAGGTGTCAAAATTTTTATAATTTAGCGAGCAGAAAGAAAATCGATTCTTTGACCTTTGGTGTAAACTGTTCCCTTAAAAGCAATAAATCATCTTTCTTAAACTTCAATTTCGTAATGTAAAAAAAAGTACATTAAAATGTATGAATTACAAATTTTATTTTAAGCAGCAAGTTTTGTAACTAGCTGATTAAAATAAATAACATTCTGTTACAGAAAGTATTTGAACAATTTCATAAGAAAAAAAACTTACGGAATTATTTATAAAAAAATTGTTTTTTTTTTTTTTTTTTTAGTTTTTGAAAGCAAAATACGCTTAAATTGATACTAGTTTATTCTAAGAATAACCTAACTATGACAATTATTTGTTTCCTGAAGGCTTACTTTCCCAGAATTACTTTACCTTTGCTTTAATTTTTTTTTCTTCTTTTAGTAAAATGTTGAAATTTTTCAAAATTTCAGAAGATATATGATTTGTATATTTAGAATACCAAATCTTATCAATAGTCTGAATTACCTAATTCTGAAATTACTCCACTTTTTTTTATAAGCAAAAGAGCGGCGTAATAAGAGGGGGGGGGGATTGGCAGTCCGTGAAGGCGGCAAGATAAAAACAATTAAGGCCAGCGCAGACTCGAGTGCGATTGCCGTGCGCTGCAGGATATGAGGCATGAGGGGAGTTTTCTAATGGTCAATTTGCACGTGCACGCTTTGTAAAAGGGGGGAGCAGTGCAGGGTCGAAAATTTATAGGCTTTTAATGACCAGTCGAGATTCGCCAACAAAGGATAACCCGTGAAACCACAAAAGCACGTCAAACATTCAATGGGGACATTTTTCTCAGCAATCCGTCTTGGAGATATGAAAAAATACATTGAGTACCCATTCTAGCATACGGAAACGTGCTGAAGTCTGCTCTGGCCTTTAGTAGAATGTGGCAGAAAACGGAAGGACTGCACCAGGCGCAAATAACCCCAGATACACCGATGAAGCAAAACGTCACTAATATGCTTAATTTTGGCAAAATATAATACATTGCAAGTGCTGTATTCGCAAAATGCCTCAAATCGCCCAATTTTCAGATTAATTTCTGGAAGTCCCACTTAATTTCAGAATCGCACAACGTAGTTTTGCTAAGACACTTTTTATATCATTCGTAGCTATTTATGGTTAGTAAATATCTGTAATAATTATGAATAATGTGTAATAAGAAAGCCGATTAAATAGAGTAAAGCGTTCAGAAAAAAAAAAAGAGAGAAAAAACTTGCAAGTGTGCAAAACTATTAAAACAGAGAAGAGGAATAACTATACAGCTGGCGACGAACTCTAGAATATTGAATTTTTCAACTATATTTTCTTCCCTCATTTCCTAAGCGAAATACGCATGACGCCGATCGAGTTCTCACTTGAGTCAGTAAAAACAAAACATTGCAGAAGGGGCACTTTCAGGTTACTCAGCTCTTCAAAGATAATGAAAAATGCAATATAATAATACCGATCTGAAAAAATAGAACATTTGTAAAAGGCATTTTAACGAGTAATATTTGTGAGAAAGGTCCGATTTAGAAGGTAATTTTGTAGAAGGGCCGTTTTCAATCAGTCAATCATATTTTTATGATGAGGTTGTTGTATTTAATTGTATTTATCTGAAGGGGCCGTTTTAATAAATGCATTTTTGCGATAGGGCGCAAAACGAATCCAAAATGGTGCATGGGAAATAAAAAATTATGATCGTTGGCAAATAATAAAAATGTGAAACCAGGAGGGCACAGAGGTGTGTAAAAGCTAGATTCGGCCATTCTTTTTGCGCATTTTTTGCGTTAGTGATGTCATTGCAGAGCGGAGACAGCGTAACGAGCTGCGGCAAAATGTACCAGAAAGTTGCGGACAGTTAAAAATAATTTTTTTTTTATGGCAGACAAAAACTGTCCGCAAGCAGATTTTTGTGTCCGCGACATTGTCGCTGTGTTTCTGCTACGGGGATTATAATCTGCGGGTCTTACCTATCTTGGTTCTTATTTCATTAAGTTGGAAAGTATATCATTATTCATGATTGTGATTAAACAAAATTAAAATTTCTAACATTCTTTTTCTGGATGTATTACATTAAAAATAGATGGAGAAAAGCTGCACAGAAAAATGCACAATTCCAACGGAATGAAAATTTTAAAAACTTATTCTGAGGTGTATTCATAATCCAAGCAGCAAACGATAAATTGCACCAAGCATTAGAATCATCTCTCCAAAATCGCACATCAAGCATTTTATTTTTCGCCAAATTAAAAAGTTGCACATTTCAGTCTCGTAAAATTTCCAAATCCTATTTTTCTTTCGAGTATAAAACATTTCATTCCTGTTCTGATTTCACATGCACACTATATTTTAATTAAAAAACAACCTTACAAATAATCTAAACTAAAAAAATCGTCATTCTTTTATTTTTACTTCAAGAGTCTGAATCATTTAATAAACGTGCCAAATATGGCAACCTAGATATGCTGTATTCTCTCTTTTTCCACTGTGGAGTTACAATTACGAAATGGCAGAGCAAAAATTATCCTTTTGCGACGTGTTTTTATCGATATCTCCTAAAATAATTCAAATTTCGAAAAAATCTTTTTGAGGTATGTCGGGACCGGTCCTGGAGAATTTCCATACAAAATTTGGTAGGTTTAAGATCACCTGTTTCGGAGTTACATGAGACACAGACAAACTAACTAACCAACCAACTAACTGACATTTTACAGTTTGTTTTATTTATATAAATGCTTCTCAGTATGGATATCTGCCCAGTAGCAGAAACCGTGCAGCATGGCAGCAAGTGCTGCAGATCAATCTAGCAGGTTAAAAAAATGTTTGTGTTTCAGTCAGATGCACTTTTTTTCCCCCCCCCAGGCTATCACGTTATGACATCCTCCCTTCTTCAGACAAAAGCTAACAACCAATGATAATATCACTGCGAACAGTGCCTCACAGGTGTTTAGTCTCTGGAAAGGGGTGATAGACTGAGGGGAGCTGGAGTCACCACAAATAGAAAACAGACACATTCCCACAAAGACTCCGCGCCTTGACCATATGCGTGAGGTATCCTATTAGAGAATATCATTCTGTTTTTTGTGTTTCGTTCATGTGTGCACTACTGCCGATGTGTATGCAAGTTGTTTAAAATGGCTGCACAGTACGAAAAGGTTGCATGTTTTTATTGTAGTTTATTCAGGGAACGTTAAGGTCGCAGATAAATTTTGGTTTCTGCTCCTGGTGCTGCAGATTGATACAGAAAATTCTTCTACTGGGGATGTCTGTTGCAATGCGCAAATGAGTTAAAAGAATTTACATATTAGAACACACTTCAATATAAGTACAAATTTACTGTCTGTTTTACTATGCAAGTTTCCTTAATACACATATTATTGTATTAAAATAGACAATGATAATATTTAATTAAAAGTAAAATTATTACATCTTCTTATGTCTGATTATTGTCACTTGGCAACAACAACAAGAAAAACCTGTGTCCATTGTGATATCAAGTAGAGGTATGCCGGATCGTTAAATTAGATATGCAGAAATGGATCTGTAAATGGACCATAAAACACCTAGGATGAACAGAACCTGATTACCGAATAGGCCCATAAGGCCCGAGCCTATAGTAAAAAAAGTCTACGGGCCTCAAAACTACAAAATTTATTATTTCTACTTGTGGAATGGGGGCGCCGTAAAATAACAGCAGGCCTATAGTATCAGAAAGTGTTAATCAGGCCCTGAGGATGAACATTTATTATCGACTATACATGTGTGTCATTGCAATTGGAAAGAGTGATCATTGTTTTTAGCATTTCTCTAAGAGACATTTAAGAAATTAAAACTTGTTGGAATGTTTCATTTCTTTAATCACAAATACATAAAATTTACATTAATAAATTTGTTTTAATTAATCATCATACTCACACAAAGGGATCACATTGCCATCTGTCTTCAGCACTTAACTGCAGAGATTTCTTTTACTCTTGCAGCTTGTAAAACTGGGCAGATAACTTCATCCTATTTTACAAGCCGAAAAAGTACAAGTACAATGCTGCTGCTTCAAATGTACAGCAAAATTATACAAGCACTCATTAGGCATAAAGAATATGAACTGTATCGATCACATTCCTAAAAAAAAAACAGACTATAATATTAAAGGAAACTAAAAATGTAAACAAATTCTCACTTCAAGAGCGCAAACAGAAAAATTTTTCAAGGGCAGGGGGGATATGAAATAAATGGTGAATAAATAAACTTTGTATCTGCATGACATACAGCTTATGCTAACTAATCTGATAATTTCGGACAAAGAAGGGGATACAATTTGTAAATTCACAGTGCAAAATAATAGCAACACACTGCATGCAGAACTCAAAAGAAGCCACACATTTCATACTATGTCACATATGACATGCCACCCAAGCAGTGGCGTAACTATGGGGAGGGGGATGGAGCCCTGGGACCCAAATCACTATTGTCTATGGTAGAAATTAATGTGCAGGATATATATGTGAACATATATGATAAAGTCAAATATTGGCACAACATCTGCAGGGACAAGACCTGTGCTGCTCTACCGCGCCTTCGCAACCATGGACTCTGGGGTACGGATGCCATATACCTTGGCCAGGTGGTCCGACTGATGCGAAGCCCACAGTGTTTGACCACAAGCAAGCCTAGTCCTCATTTTATCGACCTACTCAATGGATGAAAGGCTGAGTTGACACCTTGCCCAGCCTGGGATTACATATATGATCAGTATGCATAAAAATTATATACATGTTAATACATATGCTTGTATCAATATGAATCATTAGCGATGTCAACCCGGGCCCATACTTAGTCGGGTTATGCATGGAATTTTAAATTTCCGTCAATTAAAAAAATAAAATAAAATCTGATTTTATAAACTGATAATTGAGCATGTAAACAAAACAATTCAAACATTTTTTACAAAAAAGCAATATGTAGATAAATCTAACTAAATAAAAATGGATTGCATTGACTTTACTGATTAATAATGTCAAAGAAACATGTTTAATTTGAAAAGTTATGATTTTATTAATCAGTAAATAATAGTACTACTAATTACTAAAATTCAACTGAATACCTGAAATATTTCATTAAAAAAATGATAGACAAATTTTTTCATGAAATCTTATAAGATATGAACATGAAAAACTCGCACTAAGATATGTGAGGAGAAAACTGAAGCAAAAAATGTGTTTGGCTTATATCCTGGTACAAGTTTTCCGTTTTGAAGCAGAATTAACATCCTCCAGCTTTGAGCTTCGTCTTCTTTTAGGCAGTCATCAGCTTTAAACAATTTTCTATGATACTCATGACGAATATAAAATGACATAAAAGAAATTTACACTAAAGAGGTGTCATCAAAGCTGCTTTCTTGAGTAAGAATCAGATCATGTTCTGAATAATTTTATTTAATCATTATAAATCACTCTTATACACAGGACAAGAAATTCTTATGCATTAAAATGCCTCCCCAACTTTTTTCCCTAATCAATACCTTCATGTTTCTATAGCGTATAATAATTTATTTAATAAATTAAGAAGAAATTAAACGCTGCATTTAAAAAAATAAATCAATAATTCATACATACTGTGTAGTAGCTGTATCTCCAAAAGAATAGGATGTTCTTTTTCGCTTATTTATCGTGCCCACGAAGCAGAACTTAGTAGGCACAGCATCCTTCACAAGACATCGCAGATTGTCGTTTTTGTACACAAAGCAACTTTCCTCGAAGTGTTCCGAGCATAACTTGGATGAAGATGTGGGAACAAAGTTGTCTCTCTTAACATTGTGCAACCACTGCTTTAAGCGTAATTCATTTCCGAGAGGAAAGCTGTGGAACGACACACCAGCCATTCGACATTTTTCTTTTCCGCTGTGGTTACTACAGCCAAACGCTGCACAAAATTGCACCATTTGATACGAAACTTTAAAATATAAAAAAAAATAACAAATGTATGAGAAAAAAACACTATCAATGAAAATAATAACAGAAAACAAAGAACAATTACGCTGAAATATAAGCAGATTAATTTAAAATGTCATTCGGGCTGAAAAAGTGAAAAATCTGCATTCCACCAAGGCTAACTGAGATCAACACAAACCATCATAACGGCCGCCACGATGGATTGTTTACTTTACTGAAGCAGTAGGGCAGGTAGGGTAAATATTGAGTGTGACGTCACGTGAAAGTATCCCATTCTGTTGCTTATTTAAACTGGATGCGATTCTTTGAATATTCATTAACAATTCAAGTGCTAATTTCAGTAAACTTTCAAGTGCAAATTTAAGCAATCTTATTAGAATAGCTGATGGAAATATCAATTTAGAAAGTTTTCCGCATGATCAAGCTGCTAACATTTTTAATGACGGCCGGTGACTAATGAAAACAGTTGTAGCCCCGTGGTACAACGTTTGACCAATAAAAAGCTAGATTGAGATATCACAAGTTGAGAACCATGTGTAGGAAAAAAAGAATCTAGTCTTTAGTGTACGCGCGTACTCATGTTGCAGTTGGTTAACCAGCGCCATCTAGTAGCAAAAAGAATCCCAATTTTCATTTTCTGATAGAAAAACTAAAGTTACAAGGGCCAAAATTTTCCTCAAGGAAAAAAAAAAATGTCACAGATAATACGTGGTGGCGGATAATCCGCATTGTAATTTTTTTTACGTTTTTTCACAGATAATCCGCGGATCATCGGCAGGAAATTACGGTAATTGGTCACAGAGAAACATTAAGCCATTTCGTTTCAATGTAAATTATCATTGTAAAATATAATTAAATATAAACTAACTTATACATACAAGAATGAAAATATACGAATAAAGAAAAAAATTGAACCTAATTATATTACATGCAACTGAAAATCTTTACAGCATAAGTGCTGATTGCACATTTAGGAATTTGCTGATTTTTGCATTTAGAATCACATAGTTAAAAAAAATACTTATTTTACCCCCAGATAAAAGAAAGGCAGTATATGATTAAAATGTTTCATTAAAACAGAAATGGGGAAAACACATCACACGGATGAAAAAACATGACATGATTTAGGGAAAAGATATTTTCAGTTTCCTTTTGTATGTACACCTTTTATATGTCTTGTACTTTAAAAAAAAAAACAACATATATATACAACTTTGCTGGTCTAAAACTTTTTCATATTTTTCTGTTATATTAGAACTGAACATTTATCAAAAGATAAAGCATAAACTTATCAATATCTGAGGAAGTAGCTCGTCTAGACTGATTTTGAAAAAACTAGTGTAGTGAAGATTGCATTGGAGAGCCTGTGTGGAAATTGGAGTATACATATGGTGCAGATTTTGAACCGCCTATTGTACTATAAAATTATCTATAAGATTAAATTAAACAATTGGAGGAATTTTCATGGATTATTTCGGTAATCAGACACTTTTGTCGTTTTTCAGGAAGAAACGAGTTCAATATAGAGTTTGAAAGATAATTTCAGTAGATATTTTAATGTCACCTTGATAATTCTGGGGTCTTCTAAAATGTTGGAGGCCCCGGGGCATTTGCTCAAATGCCCTGTCGTAAATCAATCCCTGGGCTGGCTCAGGATTGACCTATGAAATAGGCTAACTGGCAGAAAAATCCTCGAAAAAGTATCATTTTGTCTATTTTTTTTTTTTTTTAAATTGTTTGAATTTTGGTTATTGATCTAGTTTCCATTTCGGTTTATGTCCTGATTAAAGCTTACAGAAAATCTTGTTCTTGCCTATGTAGCATGCAATTTTTTAAAATGAAGGTGAAATTGTTTAAGGTTTAATTGGTTTTAGTATTGGTTTTTAGCCAAGCTTAAACAAAACTGATTTGGTATGTTGCATGGGACTGGTTTTCAAATGAAGGTGAGGAAAAAAACCTCTAACAAAGTTTTTAGAAATATAATTCATTTAAAAAGTGTAATTGCAGAATTATTAATAATTAGTAGTTTTAGGTTGTCACAGGGTTACATACGACTCAAAATCTTTACAGCATAAGTGCTGATTGCATTTATTTTTGTATTACATACACATTATGGTGCAGATGCAAAACTCGCATCTTCTATTTTTAAATTCTAGCTTTAATAAAATTATTATAAGTTTAGGACTGTGGAAGTAGTTGTTAGGACAACAAATATATGAATAAATATAATAAGTGCCAATATATCATGTTTGTTAATAATATAATCAGTTCCTCCCCAAGAACTAGGTAAAATGGAGAGCGAGTTGTGAATCCCTAGACCCTTCATATAATATAATTAATATTGAACAACTAATTTATTTATTTTAAATTTAATTGAACGTACAATAAAATACACCTTAAAATGAATGATACCACTTTATAATTATCTTTTTCAGATAAGATTTAGATTAAAATTTGTAAATGCTTTTTTTAATGTTTAACATTTTAAATTGTTCCTTTTCTGAAAAAATTGTAGGAACCATTTTAACATACAGCAACAAGTATTCAAGGGGAGGGTCCAGGAGGTCCGGACCCCCTCTGAAATTTTGATTTTTATTAACAAAATGATAATGAAGTATTTTTGTGAAAACTTTTTGCTTTTTCCATCATTCGGACCGATTGTTTTTTTCTGGATGCGTCCCTATATAGCTATATATTTATTCAAATTTCACAGATTTTAAGTTTGTTCATTCTACAAACAAAAGAAAATAATCTTTATCCTCTTGATAAAACATCAAATGGGAAAGAAAATGGTTTAAAAACAAAGCATTCCCTTTCAAACCACTTAGTTTAAACCAAACCATGATTGTTCTTTTTTCTCATCGGTGTATTCTGCAGCAGAAAGAAAACTTAACAGGTATGCAAGGCTTTTAAAAGAATCTATTTTAAATAATTTAACTGTAATAGTTTTACTTCAATGTATTGGAATAGATCATCAGCGGGAGTTTAAGCCTTGGATCTTCCAAAATCTGCAAAATAAATCATTTTATTAAAAAGATAAAATTATGGTAGCATTGAAGGATGAACAGTAACACACACAAAATAAGATTACACAACTAATTTCTAAAATTTTATCCCTGTAAAAATTAATGTAAAAATTGCTAAAATAGCTAGATGTATTGCCTGAACTAAAAAAAAAAGTACCTCAAAAGAGAAAATAACACATCTCTGAAAGGGGGACGGATTCCAAACCTCTGATATTCAGAAATTAACAGAAAGACTATGTACAGTGAAACCTCTCTGAGTGGCCACCCCTCTAAACAGCCAAATTTTCATGGCATTGATTTGTCAGCCCATAGACCTAATGTTAAAATAACCTCTATCAGCAGCCACCGAGTTGGATCGGTGATTGTGAAGAGCGCTTTTTGGTTAACGAGTCTGGCGAAGGTAAGCGCATTTTAAATCCTTTTAATCAAATCTAAAATTCATTTGAGGTTGATTTAAATTAACTAAACAGTATGTTTGTGTATATAAACGTTTTTACAAATGAATTTTTGAGGTGCTAATTCCATTCCTGATGAAGAATTTCCGTAAGTTTGTAATGGCTAACAAGCTAACTTTCAACACAAGCGACTTTAATGGAAATCGATGAAATTATCGAAAATTCTGAAGTGGTTACAAACAAATTGGTTAGAGATCTGCTTTTTAAAGTAAAACATGAGCTTGAAAAATGGTTGTTCCATAGAAAAGTAAAAACTTAAAACAGACACATTGTATCCTTTTTTCAAAAAATGTAACAAACCATTAAATAAAGTACTATTTTCTCTTTAGTTTTAAATTTCGTTTTAAAGAAGGAATATGTGTCAGACTTGTTCATATTATGCATTATAGCAATTATCTTATAATAGTAAATAAAACCCTTCAGAGCAGCCAAATATTCTCGGTACAGTGGGGTGGCTGCTCAGAGAGGTTTCACTGTATATAACTCCCCTATTGCAAAAAAAAAAAGGAAGTCTGTGCACACTACTCAAATAATACTTTAATTATAAATTATTTTTATACTTATATGCATTTTTAACCCCCCCCCCCAAAAAAAAAAGTAGGACATTGATCTGTAGAATTTTAATGATTCTAAATAGTTCAGATTCTATAGATATACAAAATATATTATTAATTGCAATCCAGAGAAGCCTGGAAATTATTGACAAAATTACCCTAAAATAATGATATTTTAACTTATTTTTCTCTATTAATAGACAGATAAAGCTAATAATAATGTTTATACAATGAAAAGCAAAGCATGTAATTTTGAGTACACCAAAACTTTCAAAAGTGATAAATATGCATAAATTACTGTTTTCATTTATTAGGATTTATATTTTCATATTAGTTTCAATTTTGAAAACTTCAATTACTATTATAGAGGTAATTATTATTTCCCTATAAGCAGATAATGTACATAATCTCATAACTGAATATGTATGTATAAAGCTTGCCAAACTTACTTTCTGTAAAATGTACACTTTTTAATGGAAGTTTTCCCTATTTATTGCACAACAACATTTTTATTTCATACTTCATTTATTAAATAGTAATGATAACCTAGTAATTGCACACATGCTCAAATATCTATAATTGTCCTCCCAGAGGCGTAGCCAAGGGAGGGGATGGGGTTCAACACCCCCCCTTCCCCATGGGGAATTTTTTGCCATACAAAATGTATATTCTTCACTTCATTATCACATACACGTATACATATACGTGATTTGCAGTACTCGTAACCCCCCCCCCCAAATGAAAAACTGGATGGATTTTTTCTGACTAAGATACCACAGTATTAAAATAGGAATTAATATAAGCACTGGTCCATTTCTGAGGCACAATATTCAACTAACCATTTAAAATTCAGCAGATTTTATAAATATGTGATAATTATTGCAATTATATTTATGGCAGATACAGATTAAAAAAATAAATAATTAGTGGGGCTCTTGGTAAGTTTTTGCCCTCAAAAAGTGACATTAAAGCAACTGCTTTTGGTATTGCATAATTTACACATATAAAATATTTTTTTACAATTAATCTAAATACTGTAGTTTGTCAAAAATCAATGAAGGAAGGGGGTTGAAATTAAATCACATGATTGCAAATTAAATTATTGAATTAGAATTTTTAAAAAATATCAACGAAAACTGAAAAGAGGAAAGGAGATATCGCTCATTTGCTGCAAAAACGTCATAATTCAAAAATCATGATTTCATCCGCGGAACGACAGTAGTAGCGTTTTGTAGAATATAAGTTTCTTCACATTCACGGAAATTCAAATGCGTTTTTTGAAAAATCATGATTTTTGAGTTGTAACGTTATTGCAGCAAATGAGCGATATGTCACACATTTGCATGCAATTTCAAGCAAAATAATCAGCATCACACTTTGTAGGAACATTAGTCACAGAAAGGTAGTCATAACTGAATCTGTGTTTACAGAAATTAAACAGGTGAACCTTGGATTCAATTTTTTCACTATGACAATTTTTTGGTTCAAGTATGTGTGTTCAGGAAATTCTCTCTCATTTTTTTGGATCTTCCATTGCACAGTAGCAGTAGCAGATCAGAAGATCTAGGTAGTTTCATTCTCTCTCCTCCCACCACTTTATATATATTTATATAGGTAGTTAAAACAGTTAAAAAAATATTTTGCTAAGGCCATATAAATTTATTAAAAGCAGACTCCTCCTCTAGAAGTTATCTTATTTGAAACTGCTTAACAAACAAACAAAAAATAAATAAATTAAGTCAAAGACACGAAATATTATATTTATACATAAAAATATCCTTGCACTACATCAAAATATTCAAACACAGAAAAACTATTTATCTAAAAATAAATAAATAAAATTAAGATATTGGATGAATATTTTTCAGTATTTAAATTTTACTAAAATTTACTTGAAAGTATATAGCAAATGTCAGGGATATGTTTCTAATAAATTAGGTCATTTAACTTGTTGAATTGGTAAATTCTACACAAAATGTGTGAAAGCTGGCATATTATATAAATATTTTTAATTTTAGTAGGTTTTATTTATTTATTTGTTATTTAAAATATTACACAAGAAACTATTTTGAGTCTACAAATAGCATTTTTTTAAAAACTGTAAAATAAAACCTCAAAAGCATGCGCGCTACCCTGGAGGCAGAGGGGGGGGCATACTTTTCATCTTAATTTTAGTAGGTTTTATTTATTTATTTGTTATTTAAAATATTACACAAGAAACTATTTTGAGTCTACAAATAGCATTTTTTTAAAAACTGTAAAATAAAACCTCAAAAGCATGCGCGCTACCCTGGAGGCAGAGGGGGGGGCATACTTTTCATCTGACTTTTTTATTACGAAACAGGAGCACCTTCGATATACCCCCTACCTTGATTTTTGGCGACTTTTTTTGGCGCCAAGGCCGTTTTCGACGGCGCCAAAAACGAAAGTGAAGTGGCCAAAAATGCCGTTTCGACGGCGCGAAAAATAAAAATGGCCATGAAACCACATCCGAAAGCGGAAAAACTATAAGAATTAGAAGATTTCCACAAAAAAATTTAGGGTTAAAATGTAAAAATGGCCGCGAAGCAACGTTTTCAGAACCGAAAACAACTGAGAATTAGAAAAATTCTACAAAAAATTTAGGGTTAAGAATGTAAACAACAATAAAATCAAGGAAATTTAAGAATTCATGAACGTAGAATTCGCGTTTTCGAACAAGAAATTAGAAATAGAAAAATTGTAGAAATAATTAAGGGTTAGGAATCTAAACACGAATAAATTCAAGGAAATTTAACAATTGATGGACACAGAAATCGCGTTTTCTAGCAAGAATTTAGGGTTAAAAATTTGAAAAAACCTAAATTTCACAAATAATAGGACTTTTATGTGAGGGGGGGCTCTCCCCCCCCTCAACCCCCCCGTTTTTTTGTTTTTTTTTTTTACGAAAAAGGTAGTCAGGAAAACTGGAAATAAGAAATCGAGTAGAGCGTTTTAATGAAAAAGCCAAAAACTGTGAAGCCATTCGCCTGTACAAATAGTGCAGTTACCACGATGTATAACGCGAAACAATATTATACGTTAGCAAAAATATCTCGGAAAGGTTAAGCTCACACTCCGAAAGGATGTCTCCCTCAAAAAATCCAAAAACTTCTCCTGGTCCACCAACAAATAGCTCATAACAAAAATTATATTAGCTACACCTTTCTTCCCACACGTGGGATTTTTATCAGACCACTTTAACGTTAAATTTTGTGCAAAAATACCCTGATAATTTTCAATTACATTAGCTACGGAGGTTCTTAAAAAATCATAAAATCCTAACCAAAAATATAAAAAAAAGTAGAGTAAAATATCAAAAGATCACAGTACCTTTGCAGAAGTGCTTTCGGTCAACTTACTACCTCTCTCTAAAAATGTGAAAAAAAACTTCTCACAAGCTTCCACGTGCAGGAGCTATTGCATCACGGCGCTCTGTCATTGGCCGGCCGGCATAGGTTGCCATAAATAGCCTCCCCCCATTCTCGCCAACGAAATTCGTTTGGGAAACCAGAAAATCCCTTTTATCGCCAAGCTTGGCGCAAAAAACGCAATCTTTGGCGCGAAAAAAAGGTAGGGGGTATATCGAAGCTAAGCCCAAAAAATAAATAAATTAAGTCAAAGACACGAAATATTATATTTATACATAAAAATATCCTTGCACTACATCAAAATATTCAAACACAGAAAAACTATTTATCTAAAAATAAATAAATAAAATTAAGATATTGGATGAATATTTTTCAGTATTTAAATTTTACTAAAATTTACTTGAAAGTATATAGCAAATGTCAGGGATATGTTTCTAATAAATTAGGTCATTTAACTTGTTGAATTGGTAAATTCTACACAAAATGTGTGAAAGCTGGCATATTATATAAATATTTTTAATTTTAGTAGGTTTTATTTATTTATTTGTTATTTAAAATATTACACAAGAAACTATTTTGAGTCTACAAATAGCATTTTTTTAAAAACTGTAAAATAAAACCTCAAAAGCATGCGCGCTACCCTGGAGGCAGAGGGGGGGGCATACTTTTCATCTGACTTTTTTATTACGAAACAGTTTACTTTGATTTTAAGGCAACTTTGCCAATCTAAAACTTGAGATGTTAGGAAACGTATAAATATACTCGAACTACATGGAATAATTCTATTACAAAGAATATATGAGATTTTATAAAAGTTATTTAAAAAGCAACTTACCAGATTAAGGCATTTTCATCTGTGCTTGTGCTTACATTCATGATAAAATGTTCTTGATAATTACAAATGGCCACACACATTCTTGTCGGAAAATAATTAACACTATTTCACATTGCAAATGAGAATAGTCATAAACTCTAAATCAAAACCGATAACAAGTAAATAATAAAGGCTCAGGTACGGCAGACGCCCTGCGGCGCCAAGTAAGGCGATAAGAGATACGATGTGTAGGCATCGGTTACTTGTATGGTAACCCAGCCGAACCTGTTTCCTTTGGCGTCCGCGCCAAGTGCGATAAATGCGAACAATTGAAATAGAATGTGTTCACGTTCGTGCAGAAGGGAATTTGAAGGGAAATTGTTTGTTATTAGTAGACGGGCGATAAACAGAGAGCACTTAAGACAGGAAACGCGCGCGCATTTAAAGCCATGTTTTGAGCAGACAAGACAAGGATATAACATTGCCAACAACTTGGCCAAACATTGCCAAGCAGCAGGTGCTTACGCGCATCCTCATGCGCATAGCATTGGCAGTGCTTGGCATGCTTGTTTCGCGCCGCAGGGCGGCTGCCGTACCTGAGCCATAATAAATAAATAAATGAAAATGCTGCATCAAAACAAGTTGAATAACAAAACTCAATAGTCAAGCAAAGCCAACCCACGCTGACGAGCAAAAACAAAAACTACGCGGGAAAATTGCTTTGAAATTGAAAAGCAACCCTGTGGGTTTGTTGTTTTGTAGGCCAAAGAACCTCTCCTGGCGTGATTTTGGATAAAGCCTGTATCATGGTTTTTGTGCATTACACATCGACAGTGCTGATCCTAGACCTTCGGCCACCCACGTGCAAATTAAAATTGGCCGCCCCTTTTCTTACAAACCAACAAAATGTTTAAATAAATTACTATCAAACACTTCTAAAAAAATGTATGGAAGTGTAAAAAGTATGGAATGGATGAAAATCAAGTTAAAGTTCATATTTTATTTTCAGAAAAATACAATCTACAACTACAATAAGTATTTCTGATCTTTCAAAAAATTATAATATTTTTCGAGCTTTCTTACAGGCAAAATCATCTATAGCACTTGAAATGTCTATCGCCTCACAGATGTCGCTTTCAATTGAAATAATAGCCAAGTAATTTTTAATCAAACTTAATTTTGAAAAGCTTCTTTCACCTGAAGCAACACTGATTGGTATAGTCAAAAATATTCTGAGTGCTATAGATAAATTGGGAAAATATGATGTTAAATCTTGACTTAATATATGATTCCAAAATTTCTAATGGCTTTAACTGGCAAATATTTGGAAACAGATCTCGAAAACATAGAATTGCAACTGCATTTCACTGTGCAATTCTATACCGTCTAAGTCCCTTTCTATTTTTCCATCTTGATTTCTTTGTAGTTATGTCCAAATCCATACAACTTTTTTTTTTTTTCAAATTGTCACTATCTTCAGAGTTAAACGTTAGTAAGAAACTGAATATTGAGAAACAGCTTTCCACCAAATCGAAACGTTCACCTACTGAATTGATGGAAATATCCAAAATTTGAAAATAAAAATTAATCTTAAACTTTTTTTCAGAGTCTATTACATCTTCATCGTGTGATTCGTAGGGAAACATACGAGATTTTTTTCTTTCACGAATTTCAGGAAATTCGGGCTCTGCATTAATTTCCTGTGCAATAATAGACGATTGATTGATAAATGAGATAAAGCTTTCGTCATTTCTTTTCAAAATTAAATATGTTTTTAAATTTCTTAATGCTTCGACACATTCTGATAAATCTATGTTCGATTGCTGCAACATTTTCGAAACAATATTTATTCTTTCTAGCAAATCATTACTGAACATATAAATTTGAATGAACAAATTGTTTCCGTTAAGAGATTTAGCTTTTAGCTTTGCTACACGATCTCTTGCTTCATGTGAAAGTTGATTCAACCCGAGGAGGATATTTTTAAGATATGTTTGCAATGGTCGTAATGCAAGTATTCGACTCTTCCAGCGAGTATCGTTTAGCGTCTTTAAATAAAAGTTTGTAATTGTATTCTTTAAAATATAACATCTGTATATCGAAGCTGAAAAATAGTTGTATAATTCTTAAATAACATAAACAAAATTGCAATCTCTCCACTTAGCAGCGTCGTTAATTACTAAGTTCAGACAATGTGCTGCTCATGGTGTAAAAAATGCCCTAGGGTTAACATCTAATAGTCTTTTTTGCAGACCTATATTTTTTCCGCGCATGTTGGCGCCATTATCGTATCCTTGTCCCTGAATGTTTTGAACATCTAGATTTAAACTAGGAAGTACATCATCTAACACAAAATCGAACAAACCTTCCCCTGCAGTATCCTTAATTGGGTAAAATCCAACAAAATATTCGGAAATGACTGATTTTCTATCTGACATGTTCACGCATCGAATTATAAAAGTAATTTGTTCAGTGTGGCTAATGTCCGGTGTGCTGTCCAATATAACAGAAAAATATTTGGACTTCTGTATTATTTTTATAATCTGTTTTTTAGTAGAATCAGCTAAAAGTGCAATAATTTCATTTTGAAAATGTTGACCTAAATAATAGGGCATGCGGGTATTTTTATCCTTAGAGTTTTGGACGTTATTTAGGTTCAAGTAAAACAGGATCGAATTTGGCTATCATTTCCACCGCTTTTAAAAAGTTTCCATTGTTTTCTTCATATAGGTTTGAACTACTACCTCTAAAAGCTAAGTTCTGGCTAGCCAAATATTGCACAATAGCAATCATTCATTCGATAATTGCTCTCCATCGTTTCTTTTTCAAAGAAAAGAAGTTTTGTTGTTCTCTATCTATTGTGCTATTGTTGCTTAGCCGTGTTTTGAGCTCCCAAAAAGTCTTAACACATTTCATATGTTTTGCACTATTCTCGTATCTAGAAAAATAGTCAGAGCAATGTTGCCAATCCCTATAACCAAGACTAATAAGCTGAATATTTTCTCCTTCAGACCCTCCAAATAATTTGCATGGAAAGCAAAATGCGGCATCTAATGAAACAGAATATAAAAGCCAAGTTCGTCTAACTTTTTCACCATTTTTCAATGAGTTGTAAACATACGAATAACTAAATCGTCTACCAGTTTCACTTGTAAAAAATTTAAAATTTTCACTTTCAGACATAAATTCTGTCTCAATTAAAAGTTCAATAGTTCAAAAAGTTAATTTGGAAGGCCAAGTACCAGCATCACTGACAAGTAAAACCAGAGGTTGTGTTTTCTTTGGATGTTCCAGGATGAGACTCTGCGAGATCAGATTCTGCTATGTCTACATTCTCCAAAACCACGGTCTCATTCGAAGAAAAAATTACATTATCGGGAAGTGAATCCAAACTGTCGTTTGGCTCTTCTGTTGCTTGTATTTTTGCACTGCTGTCGTGGTGAACATCTTTGAATTCAGTCAAATTAGTAGAGTTAGATCTTAGAAAAAAATTATATAAGGTCATTATTTTTTTTATGTTGGTTGAAAATCATTTCGCCGCCCACGTGCGGTGCACCATCTGGCCCCCCGCTAGGATCGGCACTGCACATCGATACCTGGTTTTGCTGCTTCTAGCCGTAAGAGGTCGCATTACGTATACCTTTAGCCTTCACTCCCTCGACGAAGGGCTTTGACAGAGGAAGACCGAACGAATTTTTGGTCGAAACGATCGTATCGAGTTACAAGTAACATGTTATGAGTCTGTTTATTTTAAGTTTTTTATTTATTTTACTACGACTCATGTTATTTATTTTAATAAGATAAACTAGAGTTTCTGTAGGTTTGAAAAGCTATTTGGTTTAGTAGTTTGACTTTATTTTAACCACTAAAATAATTTTTTCACTCATGCATTCACAGGATTTGAAATCTATCATTGTGATAGAACATTTTATGTATTGTGCATGAAAGCATCACTTCAAGATGATTTCTAAACTAAAAGATCCGTATCCGCAGATCTAGATTTTTAAGGATCCGGCACACCTCTAAAAAAGAAGAGTCGTGTAATGACTTTCTGTGTTAGAGAAATCATTCATTGCATGGCAATAAACAAAAGCTGAAGCGAAAGTTTTTTATTATTGATGATTTAAAATTGAATTTTTTCAGCTTTACGATGTGAAAGATGGAATCATAAATAACCACTAGTGCAATACTTAATTAAAAACTGATAATTTTGGTTCTTCTAAAAGCTGGTAGTACTACCGGGTGATCCAAAAGTCAGGACAAACTTTAAAAATTCATGAAAAAAGAGCAAATAATGATAGAAAATCGCGGTTTGCACAAATAGGTTTAGGGTATGATGGGGTTTTTTGAATTACAAGAAAGTTTGTAGTTCCAAATGTTACCGGTAGGTGGCGCTGACAAACACAATGGGAACCAAATTTCCAATTTAAAAAAATCCGAAATCTCTGTAATGCTTTCTATGCAAACTGCAATTTTGTATCCTGATTTGTTCTTTTTTAAAGAATTTTTGAACTTTTCACTAGCTTTTGATGCATCCCGGGTGCACCTAAGTTTAAAAATTCATTAAAAAAGAACAAATAATGATTAAAAAATTGCAGTTTGCATAAAAAGCATTACAGAGATTTCGGATTTTTTTAAATTGGAAATTTGGTTCCCATTTCGCATGTCAGTGCCACCTACCGGTAACATTTGGAACTACAAACTTTCTTGTCATTAAAAAAAACCCCATCATACCCTAAACCTATTTGTGCAAACCACAATTTTCTATCATTATTTGCTCTTTTTTAATGAATTTTTAAAGTTTGTCCTGACTTTTGGATCACCCGGTACATTATAGTAGTTAAAATTTTACATGCCGTTAACGAGCAGTGTTTTACTAAATTTAAAACTAAAGTATTATGTCCTTATAAATGTTTTGAAGATGCATAACTGTACTGCTGAAAAAATTATCTTACATTTTCTTTCAAGTAATCAGTCCTTACCATTTTCATTTTCAGTTACAAATGTTATTTTACTCACGATGGAACTACTGAAATTTAAATATTAGTATTAATCTTCTTAAAAAAAAATAATAATCTGGAAATAATTAGCAAACAACACTTCCAACAATAACAAACATACATTATATAAGAGATTAATATAATTTATTAAAATGAAAATCCACAAAAAATAGTCCTGATATAAACAACAACAACAAAATCAATCTTCATGTTAGTTTGAACCTGTTGTATTGTTTTTTGGGGGGATTATGTTTTAATAATTCAATGCGGTAACTTTTTATTTTAATTGTATTAACTGTCAATTGTTTATTGTCTAATGTTAGTAATTAATATGGAAGTTTAATTTAAGTACCTTTTGCCAGGAGATATAATGGTGTGGGCATAAGCGTAAAGTTTTCAAAATTATTGGGGGGGGGGGGGCACAACCACATATATTCCCGTCAGTGGCGTAGCCAAGGGTTTGGGGTTAGGGGGGGTCATAACCACCCCCATGAGGATTTTTTTGCCATACAAAATGTATATCTTCACTCCCTTATCATCCCATGCAAGAGCTTTGCAATGTATTAGGTGCGTTATTGATTCCAGGGAAATATGTTGACATGCAAAAACTAAAAATAAGAACATTTAAACTTTTATTCACGTGGGGTTCTCAAAAGTAGTTGCAAAATATATATATCTGGATACTAGAGGTCAAAGCCCGTTGGAGAAGCAATTACAACGGGTGCTAGAAAAATACACTCGATATCATACACCCGTATACATATGTGTGAGTTGCAGAAGTCGTAACCCCCCCCCCCCCATGAAAAATTTCTGGCTACGCCAATGATTCAGGTACATATAACTTACTCATAGCTGCCAACTACTATGGAATATAATTAACCACTTTTTCTACATGATTTTTCGGCTTAAAATATAGCAAAATTTTTGTGCTGCGCAAGGGAGCGGGTGACTGTTCTTGAAAAAATAATTAAGAAACTGTTTACAAAAAGTGGTTAATTATATTCCGTAGTAGTTGGCAGCTATGATATGACTTACTATATATAAGTGTAAATTATTGGAGGCGCTCGAGCTCTATGGGTCCATAGAATTCTACACCTATGTAAAGTAAGTATCCATGTTAGCATCTTCCTACCATGTTATAAGTTAAAAATAGAAGCAAAGTAAAAAATCCAAAGGAGGAAAAAAAAAACATTTTCAATGAGATGGTGCATTTTAGACACATCTTAACTTTTCTTCATTTCATACTTTACATTGCATAATCTGATTTTAATTAACCAGAGCCTGGCAAGGGCAGCTTATAGTAACATTGTGTGTTATAATGGCGTCACAATGAATACTAAATCATGATTGAAATCAAAAGAAGAAAATTTTTAAAAGTAAAAGTTTTTTTTAAACGTTTGTAAATGGCGTGAATACTTTTTTTTTCATGTTAGTATAATTCAGTTTTCTGTATTTAGTGATAAATTATTGGGTGGGCTCAGCCCCTATTCACAATTTATTGGGGGGGCTTGAGCCCCACGGGCCCATATAACTCTACGCCTATGGGTGTGGGTGACTCTTCCTTCATATGTCAATAGCTTTTCTTTAAATTACTACTAATTACCCTTTTTATTTATTTTTTGGTTTTCCTAAATAATTACCCCTTTTTACCTTAAATTAATTCTGCCTTTGTTTTCCCTATCTCCGAAGGTGTAAATTTAATTGTCAGGTAACTTCTGCCGATTTTGTCTTGAAAAGGAAACTACTTAACTGATTATATTGTATTATAGATTAAGCTATTCAACAAACAAATTAAAAGTCTTTGGCTGAAATTGAATAGTCACTGGATTTTATCTGTAAAATAAGTTTTTGTAGATTCTAGGCAGAGTTGAAACTCATTTAAGTTGAGTTGCACAGTAGAAATCTTTGGTTTTGAATATGCGTTTAAATAAGAAAGACAAATTAGGTACCTTTTTTTTTCTGTAGTTTATTGAAACAAGATGATTATGGTAGGTTTACACAGTGCACATGGTGAAGACACAATACTTAAGCAACATCCGATTAGTGGCACAAATAAAAATAAGCTTTCTCGAAGATAAGTCGCCAGCGGCGATCTTATTCTGATTCACAAAACACATCACATCATATTGAATCATCTGGGTACCGCAGCACGGATCCCTGATCCGGCTCTACTTGAATCACGTCGGTTGATTACACACACAACATAGCAGATCGAGAACACTCTCTGACTGACTGAAAGGTTAACTTGTGATGCCCTTTTTATACCTGCCAGTTAGTGCGGGACTACGATGGATATTTGCATAGGGAAAAAAAGAGTTCTTATTTTATGCAAATCAGGAACAGCGCCATCTATCGGCGAGAAATGTAAACTTTTTATTACGGCGTTAAAGACATGACGATGTTTACACCGCCATTTTCAAATGCTAACGAAGTTACGTTTTCACTTAGAAAACTTTTAAAGGAGTTTACAAAAGTTCCGTTTTTTTCACTTTAGCAAATTTAGAGATAAAATGTCATGGAAATAAAAGGTAAGTAAAGAAATAGCGTTTTTTTTTTTTTTTTTCTAACAAGGGCCCGCCTTCCATGACATTTAGGAAACTGGCAGATTCAAAGTAAACGAAAATTAGAGGTAACCTTTCCTCTTTAACGAAAAATTAAGTTAAACATGATGCATGAAAAAATGCTTCAAAATTCACTAAGGGTTAGTAGAAACACTATATACAGTTGTTGCTGGCCAGCATGGTTAGTACACATTTCAAAAATTACTTCATTTCAAAAAATTTTCAACTTACTAGAAATTACTATATAAATGCATTCAAATATAAACACTTATGCTAGAACATTAATAAACACATATGCTAGGACTATAGACATTAATAAACACATTTCTAATCATAAAAATATTCATACTTCAAAATTACTCTTGATATACGTTCAGTGCACTTTAGAAAATACTCACATTTTGCAAAGTTCATTCAATATAATACAGTACAGTACATTGCAATGAAAAAAAAAATACGAATTAAATTTGAAAAAAAAGCTCGAATTGAAATCCAACTGAGATCGAGCTGGGATGCATCCCGAAAAAATTTGAAAAAAAAAGTTTGTGTTATAGGTTAACACATTATATGCCTGACACAACACCTTACAGACTAGGGTGGACATATAGGAGCTTCCACTAGCAAAAATGGGACTTACTGAAATAAAACTTTAACATCTCCTGTGATTGGGACGAAAATACTCTACTCTTAGAACTAACCAATCACCTCAGGATTCTCTGGCAAATTACAGTTTCACCTCGCGAGACGCTTTTGAGGCTGCTCGAAAACTTCAGAGAAAGACCAGAGCTAAGAATATCGCACTCCGTGGGGAACTTTACTCCCTCGACTGTAAAGATGTCAGACAGACATAATAGGACAAACACGATTACATAGAGTTCATTTTTCTTTGTTTTTTTTTTTTTCATCAAAAATTTCAAAAAATTTCCCCCCTTTCCCCTCAAAAAAGGTCTCAAGCCGAAGGGCTTATAGGAGACAAAAAAATTGCCTAGGTTCCCACAAACGGGAGTAGGTCTTTCACACTTAACTAAAAATTTTGTCATTGAAAGTGGACAGGCTGATTTTGGGTAAGGGTTTTGTGAAAATGTCTGCGGGGTTTTGTTTAGTGTTAATATATTCCAATTTAAACAATTTTTCTAAAACGAGGCTTCTTAAGAAATGGTATTTTACATGTATGTGTTTGGTGCGATTGTTCTCTATAGGAGAATTTGAAAAGTCGATAGCTGCACGATTGTCACAAAATAAGGTAACTTTTAAATTTTCTGGAAGAATGTCTAAACCTTTTAGTTCATCTAGGATTCTATACATCCATAACAGCTCTTTTGATGCCTCTGTCAGGGCAATAAACTCAGATTCCATAGATGACAAGGCTACACATTTCTGCTTAAAAGTTCGCCACGAGATTGGGGTTTTGTCTAACATTAAGATGTGACCTCCCATCGACACACGATCATCTCTATTTGAGGCGAAATCGGCATCAGAATAACAGTTTATTGAAATTTCTTTAATGTTGGAAAGTTTTAGCTTTAACTTCGATGTTGACTTTACATATCCCAGTAGTTTTACTAATTGGTTCCAATGATGTTGGCCGGGGTTAGATTGAAATTGAGAAAGGATATTTACAGCGTAAGATATATCAGGTCTGGTTCTACTAGCCAAGAACGATAAACATCCCAAAATATTACGGTAGGGCAGTTTTTCCATTTCCTTAGTCTCAGCATCGTTACTAGGACTTTGCGTCTTTGACATTACAATTCCAGTTGCGATTGGCAATGAAACTAATGGTATTTGATACTTCTTAAACCGCTCATAAATTTTATTGATGTAATCTTCGTGGTGGATAAATAGACCTTCCCTATTTTCAACAAATTGTACCCCGAGTAGTTTCTTCGTTCTACCCAACTTCTTTAGATCTACTTTATCTTCTAAAAGTTTAATTACCTTCTCTATTTTTCCTTTGGTTTTAGATATAAACACCATGTCGTCAACATACAGTAGTAAAACTAAACTATTTTCATAAATGTAGACACAATTAGCCCACTCTAGCTTATTAAAATTTAACTCACTTAGAATTCCGTGTATTTCATTGAACCATTCACGTCCACTCTGCTTTAAGCCGTAAATAGCTCTGTTGAGCTTACAGACGTAGTTTTCTTTACCTTCCTCTTCAAATCCTTTGGGCTGCTTCATATAAATATCTTCTTTTACTGGGGCGTATAGGTATGCAGAATTTATGTCTACTTGCATATTAAACCAATGAAAATGTCCAACTAATAAAGAGAAAAATAATCGTATTACAGAGAAATTGACCACTGGACTAAAAACTTGGTCGTAGTTTTCACCTTTTCTTTGACCGAATCCTTGAGCGACCAGTCTAGCTTTGTATCGTGCAATTTTACCATTTGAGTCGTGTTTTACTGTGAATACCCATCTATTGCCTATTACTTTTACATTTTGAGGTACGGGTACAAGTTTCCACACTTCTCTTTCGTACATAACATTCATTTCTGCAGTCATAGCTTTCTTCCACTCTTCTGAATCTTGAGAATCTATTGCTTGAAAATATGAGTTTGGAATTACTATATCCTCTAGTCAGGAACTGGTTAAATTCGTTTCGTCTTTCACAATGCCGGTGTAGGTATCTTTACCTTTAAAACTAAATTTTTCAGGGTCATACTTAAGTCCATGTTTCTTGCAATATGCCTCGACCTCTCTACAGGATCGTAATCTTATATTGCTTCCTGATATACCGTAGTATATATCATTTCTGGACCCGTCTGACCTAGGGACGGCTTTTCTCATCCAAACTACATCTTTAGGTGGTGCTACTCGGTCTTTAGACTTAGAAAAACGAATTGTTTCTTCTCCCTCCTCCTCATCGGATTCACCGCTACTTATTTCAAATTTTTCTTCGGATGTGCTAGGTTTCTCGTAATCTTCTATTTCTGGTTCCCTTTCCTCATCGGAACTTTCTTCCGCTGTAATGGGTTCCAGCACGACTCCGCTGCTCTCACGAGTGGGTAAATTTTCATCAAACGTTACGTTACTTGTTTCAACGACTTTTCTGTCACTCGGTAGCCATACTCTATAGCCACGGGTAAACATTGCGTACCCAACTAGTATGCCTTGTTTTGCCCTCATTTCGAGCTTACTTCGTAATTGACGTGGTACACCTACGAACGCTTTTGATCCAAAAGTTCGTATATGCTTTACTGAAGGTTTGCGACCACAAAATAGCTCAAATGGTGTTTTAGATTGGTTTGCGTGACATACTCTGTTCCAGGTGTATGTGAAACATAACAATGCTTCCGACCAAAAACCATTTCCCAGTTTACTGGAGTGTAACATAGCTTTTACAGCGTCCAAGGCCGTGTAATTAAATCTCTCACTTACACCGTTCTGTTCCGGCGTATAATCATTGGTTCTTTCAGCTTTAATGCCCTCCTCCTCCAAAAACTTCTTAAATTCATTATGGCAGAATTCCATGCCATTGTCAGTTCTGATATTGATAATTTTTCTGTTTAAAAACCGTTCTGCACGTTTTTGGTACCTCTTAAAATTTTCGAAGACTTCAGATTTCTGCTTCATAGGATAAACAGTGACTTTTCTTGAGTAGTCATCTGTTATCGTTAAAAAGAATCTATGTCCCGATATGGATGGGTTAGGTAAAGGTCCACAAACATCCATGTGCAAAAGTTGGAGGGGTTTGTTCGATCGAATCTTGGGAATACTTTTAAAGCTCTTTCTTCTAGTTTTTGCTATTTTACAAACATGACAGGGTTTATACGGCTTAAATTTAAAAACGGGTAGGCCAAATACCTTTCCCTTACTAGTTTCAATTATAGCGTTACAATTAATATGACAAAAACGGCTATGCCAAAGTTCTAAGTTCTGATTGTCACCTTTTGAAGAAAAATTAGCTTCTGCTTTCTTTTTATTAGTTATTGTAGGGTAAACATGGTACAGACCACGTTTCTTGTGTGCTGTAAATAGTTTTTGTCGGTCACGTGAAAATACCTCTACTTTGTTATTTCCCCCTCTAAATGTAATGCCCTCAGTGTCCAATGCAGGACCTGACAGGAGATTTCTCCTTAATTTAGAGGAATAGAGGACGTTTTTTAATGTTTTTAAAACTTTACCACCTTGAAATTTTAACTCGACTGTTCCCCTTCCCTCTATGGAACAATCAATGCCGTTTATGGCGACTGACATCGACCGGCCTTTAATTGGTTCAAAGTTTTTAAAAAGTCTTTTATCCCGACAAAAATGAGCACTAGCCCCTGTATCAAAAATCCATGAAGAATCATTTAAATCCTCACTTGTGTGGGCTTCTATCATGTGATTCTTGGGTTGTCGTTTGTTACTTTTACGATTACTGGGGGGAGGGATCCTACAGCTAGCAATTAAATGTCCGATTCTACCACACCTATAGCACTTTCTAGTGTCTTTCTTTATACTATTCTTAGGTGGGACACGCTTCACTTGACTAGACATTGCGAGGGTAGCTTGATCCCCTACACTTTGCTTTAGTCTGGCCTCCTCAGCCAAAAGTTCGGCTAAAACTAAATCGAACTTAAATGTTTCGTCAGGCCAGCGGTAAATTGTTTGAACAATTCCCTGATACTCCGAGGGTAAGTACCTTAGCAATTGAAATGACTGATACCAGTCAGCTGGGGGAGCGTTAGCGTCTTTTAATTGCTTAACTATCATCCTCAACCTGGCTGCAAATAAGCCTATTTCCTCCCCTTCGTTCAATCTACATGAAAAAAAGTCATCTGTGAGTCTCATAGCACGAGCTCTAGATTCAGGTTTAAAGTGTTTATTTAATTTTTCCCAAACTTCTTTGGGGTCATAAGTGCCAGAAATAAGAGGCTTGTATTCATTTGAAATGTTCAAAAATATCGTGCTATAAGCACGCCCGTATCTAATCTTGTAATCCCTTAATTCCTTAGCGTCAGTTTCAGGGGGTCTTTTTTCTATACCACTGACTATTTCCCAACAATTCCTATCCATCAACAATACCCTTACGTCTTCCTGCCAAGACTCATAATTGTCGGCAGACAATTTTTCTATTTGGGTAATTGAAGCTTCCATTTTGGAAAGTTAGGACACAACACAATTTACAAGAAAAGATTAAAAACACTACAGGCCCGCCCTCTTATAATTTTAAGGCACTTAAAATCTGTTTGTATACATTAAAAACACTTTAAAAATAAAACACATTATAAATACACTCGACATATTCAAAACACATTTAAACTTGGGCTTGAAGGCCCATAACCGTGAAAAGGAAACTACTTAACTGATTATATTGTATTATAGATTAAGCTATTCAACAAACAAATTAAAAGTCTTTGGCTGAAATTGAATAGTCACTGGATTTTATCTGTAAAATAAGTTTTTGTAGATTCTAGGCAGAGTTGAAACTCATTTAAGTTGAGTTGCACAGTAGAAATCTTTGGTTTTGAATATGCGTTTAAATAAGAAAGACAAATTAGGTACCTTTTTTTTTCTGTAGTTTATTGAAACAAGATGATTATGGTAGGTTTACACAGTGCACATGGTGAAGACACAACTTAAGCAACATCCGATTAGTGGCACAAATAAAAATAAGCTTTCTCGAAGATAAGTCGCCAGCGGCGATCTTATTCTGATTCACAAAACACATCACATCGTATTGAATCATCTAGGTACCGCAGCACGGATCCCTGATCCGGCTCTACTTGAATCACGTCGGTTGATTACACACACAACATAGCAGATCGAGAACACTCTCTGACTGACTGAAAGGTTAACTTGTGATGCCCTTTTTATACCTGCCAGTTAGTGCGGGACTACGATGGATATTTGCATAGGGGAAAAAAGAGTTCTTATTTTATGCAAATCAGGAACAGCGCCATCTATCGGCGAGAAATGTAAACTTTTTATTACGGCGTTAAAGACATGACGATGTTTACACCGCCATTTTCAAATGCTAACGAAGTTACGTTTTCACTTAGAAAACTTTTGAAGGAGTTTACAAAAGTTCCGTTTTTTTCACTTTAGCAAATTTAGAGATAAAATATCATGGAAATAAAAAGGTAAGTAAGGAAATAGCGTTTTTTTTTTTTTTTTCTAACATGTCTGCTAACTATTATGTTTTTTTTTTTTTTTTTTTTTTTTTCAATAGCCTAACTCACTTTCTGCAATAATATTCTCCATCTTTTGTTTAAGTCCAGTTTTTAATTATTTTTACACACTTCCGATTTAAATTTCGGCTCCTAATTTTTCCCAGGGTTGTCTCGGACAATTAGCTATCTCCCGCTAAAATTTTAAGAAATTTCATAACGATTTTAAAACATTTTGTGACCAATTAAATAATTTCTTTTCATTCAAAATGGCCGCTTTGCTTCAGCCTCGCCACTTTTTCTTCTCGGCCAAGATCGTTTCTTTTCTGCGATCTTTGCTTTTCTCCCCGCGATTAAGGGGGGGGGGAATGATTCTTCTAGAATTTTCGTGGCTGAGATGGCGCACTCTGATTGGTCCCCGTATACGGTGTGACTGCGAAGTGCCCGCGCGAGCTAGCAGGAAGCGTCATTTGGAGGCGAGATTCGGTGCAGGTCAGTGGTCCTTCAGAGGCACCAGCGTTTCCTCTTTCCTTTTGGCGAAGACTTCGTGATTGCTTGAGACTCAAGCCAACTCCCTTATATTTGGAAGATGTGAAAATCTTTTAACGATGGATGGGGGGCCCAAAACACTGTGCTGATCACCGACCCTTTTTTTTAATATATTTTTTTTTGGTAGCTTCGCCTCATGCTGCAAGACAGTTTTCTTTTTCATTCATTTGATTTAGTTTGACATCGGTTAAGATGGCCGTTGGCCACCACCCGCTCCTGGATTTTTCCTCGATGTCCCATCCCTGCGGTCAAAATTTGTCTTTGATGAAATCCATTAGGCCTATGACAAATACTGGCCAGGTCCACCACTACAGCTAGGCCCGGCGGTGAAAGGGCAGAGACATCACGCCGATGCTGCAGAATTTTCGTGGGAACCACCGTCTACGACATCCTACTGACATGTATCGATTTCTGGACCCCGGCACTCCTGCAGATGAATTTTGGTGGCCTTATCCATCCCTGGCATTCATGCGGACGAATTTTGATGAGCTTTATCCATCCTTTTTCCCATTTTTGCTCGCGTCCACTAAGAATCCAGTAAGCCATGGAGATGCTTCTATACTCAACTAAGCTTCTTGAACTCTTTTCCTATTAAAAGAACTTTTTGTAAATTAAAGAGGGGGGGGGAGGGTGTAGAAAATTCTTATTTTGTAATGCCAGTAAATGTAAAAGCTAACTTATCCCGTGTATGGGTAACTTTGTGTAAATTCAAGTGCTAATTACCAAATTTGTATGCTACTGTTGAATCTTACTTTTTCTTTTTTTTTTTTTTCATTTTGTTAAATATGTTTGATACCTTAAGTTTTTTCACCTTAATGGGGTTTTAAGTAGAGGAGTTTGAATGGGATTTTGGATTTGAAGCCCTGAGTGGGTTTGGCTCTAGGACTGGTGGGGGGACTTATTAGACCAGTCTTTTTTTCCGGTTTTTTTTTTTTTTTTTTTTTTTTTTTTTTGAGCAATGTTAGTTTTTTCTCTCTTAAACTTCAAGTGCAGTGGAATAAGGATACAGTGACCACGAAATTCCATCCTCTTGGTAAAAAGGCAATTGCCAATTGACCACTAGGGGTATTGAATCATTACTTTTCAATATGATTCCTTACTGAATTGCAGAAATGTAGAAGTTTTGACACAAAATTAGTGTTTTGCATTTGCATTCAAGATATTTGATTGATTCACATATGAATTGTACATCTGGTTTCTTTTATGATTTGTATCTTAGAATGAGTCGAAATACCAGTAGTTTTGGACTCATATAGTACCTACATCACTTAAATCTTGGATTTGTAAAGTGTCTGCATCAGCTGAATATTCAATGATTTAGAATGAACCCATGACCCACAAGTCAGATGCTGATCTACAACTAAAAACAGTCTTTTTCAATAGGCGAAAACGAAAAGTTCCCTGATTTATGGATATTTTTATGAAATTCCATGATATTTCCAGATGGATAAAGTATCCTGATTTTCCCATGATTTCCCTGATCTGTCGCCACCCTGCAATAATATTTTACAACATTTTTATGATCCAGAGAGAACCCTTTCCACACTATTAGAATAGTGATTTAATTTTTTTTTCAGCCTAACCTAATGTACAATTGCAGCACAGGACAAAATCAAACTGCTATTTTGCTTTCAATGATGATGCAGCTACTTAATGAAATTGCTGAAAAATGGAAGTTGAAAGCAGAAATTTGCGTTAATCTTCTTGTTGTTGTAATACCCATGGACAGACGAAATTATCAATGAAAAGAGTGATGCCATTGCTCCTGAGGGGGTTGGACTTCTACTTGTTGGTCCCTAATTTTGAACTTATTCCAGATGAGGGACCTACCACCACCTAAAATCAGCATCCCCAGAGGTATCGTTTAACAACTTTGAGGACACTGGAACCACGACGGAGTTTACATGCACCAGCTCCCATTACCATACACCAGGGGCAGATCCAGAGAAACCATCTGGGGGGGGGGCCTCTGTTTTTCATCAGGATGATACATTGATTTCCCCAATACTTTTTCTCCCAATGTATAATTAGACATGGTATATCACAACTAAATAAGTATGTTGCCAGCTGCAAGAACCGTCGAAAGAAAACTCGGAAGGGGGGGGGGCACAGCTATCGTGTGCCCTATACCGATCAAGTTAAGGCCAATGCTCATAAGCCACGTGTTTTATGCGTTTCAAGGGACGACGGGACTGATACAGGAAAAAAATGTTCCATTGCCCTCTCCATTGTGTGGAGGGACAGGGTTTTCAGTTTAACACATTAATCTTTTGTTGGTAGATCTCGACTGGTCATTAAAAGTCGCGAATTTCGCCATAAAAAATGTCACCTTAACTACTGTAGTGATGACAAGATGTGGCTAATCAGCAACAACCTTTATTTATGTTGCTGTTCGCGGGCCCTAACCATTAACATTTTAGTGTGTAGAGTATAATTGCTGAATGCATTATCAAACCCATTTCGCAGCCACCGTGCAATATACAGTGTTCACAGTCAGGGCCGGACTGGGCCATCGGGCGGTCGGGCGAGAGCCCGATGGGCCGGTGCTCTGGATGGCCCAAACACGACAGCGACCCTCAATGTTACGACACAACATGTGCAAGCTATATTGTATGCCGAATAATGGTTCTCATATCAAAACTATATTTATAATTATTAAAATTGCAATGAGCTTTGTAGAACACATTAGAAATACAAAATACACATTTAGAACAACATGTAATGGAAGCTGGAGCACGGTGCCGGTGATCGTTGGGCCGACTACACGCATCTCACTTCAACAGAGAACTCAAACTCTAAACATTACTATTTATAGGCCTTTATAAAGATTTCAGTCATCCCAGACGGGACCCATGATGCCTTAAAATTGTCTTAAAAACAATCCTCATAATAAGAAAATGTGCTTTAAAAAAATAGCACGCCCAAATTGCAGTGAGAAAAATAAAATACAGTGGTCGCCGCTTATTCCGGTCACATCGGGGCGGATTGAAATTGACCGGAATAACCGAATTTGATTCCGAAATAAAGGGTGGTACCAAAGTAAAAGTGAGAAAATTTGAGGGGAAAAAATTAGCAAATTAAATCACAATATGTATAGACTATCAGTTTCGGACTGCGCGTGCTTTCTAATATGAAAAAGAGAAGTTTTCTGATGAAAACGGGAAAGGGGTATATTAGTATGTAGTTTTTGGTTTTATTTACTTTTTTTGGAACCTGGGACGGCACGGATTTGGTGCAGAATTTGTTTAAAATTATACTTTTTGTATCAGGAAATACCAAGAGATTCTTTTGGTGCAGAAACCTTCAAAAATATGCTTTTTGTATCAGCATGTATCAAGAGATTCCATTTGGCGTAATCGGTGCAGCCGTAGCAAGCACTCCTGCTATATTACTCAATAGTTTGACTATATACTTATTTATTTAAGAAAAAGAAGAAACAACTGAAAAAATACATACATATATACATTTATTGTTTAAAAAAAAAATTACAACTTCTTGGTGGGAAAATTCGAAATTAAGGCTGTTTTACTGGCATAGTGTCATGTAGCGCAAGCTGAATTTAACTTAATCTTCAAAAGAGGTAACCATTTACGTTGATCTCCTAAAGCGATCTACGTAAAGTGTCTATAGCGTTCAGCAAATCTACTCTTTTGATACATACCCTTCAGGTGTAGATCGCCGTCATCATCAGGTGTCTCATTGGTTCAAGGTGTCGGATTGATCATTAATTTTAATAAAATTCTATTAAGTGAACTAACAATTTTTTTGATTGAATTACTGTAACATCTAAACACAAATATGAGTCATCTTTGACCGGCTTTCATGACGCCCTAAAAGCTAATTACGTCGAAAATTTAACCTAATCTCCAAATTACTTGACCGGATAAAGAGGCACCCACTACCGGCGTAACCGGCGGAAAAACAGTGCAGTTTGGCCATTTTGTTCTGTTCTTACAGATTTTCACCGGAATCGGCGGCTATCCGGATAAACCACCGACCGAAATAAGTGGCGACCATTCTGCTAGACGGTGACTTTTAAATTCACAATTATTTTTGGGAGGGAGAGGGGGGGGGGAGAGTTATGTTATAACTTAATTTTAGTTGAAGCATAATGTAGCATTCGTCATATTAGTAAAACGAATGAATGAATTACAATATGCAAAAAACAATAAAGTGTTGCGTGATTTATTCTTCAAATAAAAGTAATTAAATGTACATGATAGTTTTTGTCCCGCAAGATCCTGTTCGCTAAGCTCCGTTCTCATAAGAACATGGAAAATGAAATAGCACCGGTTTGGCCAGTGTTTGGGAGTGTGAAAACCTCTCACGTCTGGGCTGCTATGGGTCCAGGTACGCTAATGGAAGCTGGCACACGTAAAATCGAGTGCCGATTTCATGTGCTAGTCTTTCATCTGGAACTGGTCCAAAATTAGGAAGCCACTCATAGGGGACAACTTTGGTTTGTAATAGACGACATCCCCTTGACCATAATCTACGGCCCTCGTAGTAGTCAAGCCTCCAGTAGGCTGCTGACCCGGCCATTAGAAACGAAGAAAGAAAAAAAAAATGCAAGTTTGGCACGTTTTTGCCATTAGTAGGGAAAACCTGGGAAAAAAAAGAAAAGAAAGAAAGAAAAACAGTCCCGGCAAAAAAAAAGGGGAAAGCATAAATATTTTTGTTGCAAGTGTGAAAAAAGAATAGCTGACTATTTAAAGTTTTGATAAAATAATATGTAGATGTGTAAACATGCTTGCACTCTGACACTAAGTTAAATGATACAAATTTCATTAAAAAAATGAATGAATATTCTAAAATTTTAATAACTTTTCTCAATCGTAAAGAATTTTTTTCTTTTTGTTTCTAATTTAAATATTCACCTCTGTGCTTCGAATGTAATAAATATGCTACAATATGACACGGCAAAATATACTCTTCAAATTTTATTTGTACTTTTGAGTTTAATGAAGTTTTAAATCTTAATTTTTTAGAACTTCACTCCATTATATGGCACACATGTGCTTGATACCTGAATTATTTTGTATAGTGCAAGTTGCTGAGGCAGTTGGTACTGTTTTTGAGTTTTGTAAGGTCTTTTACTTGAAGGTTAAAATTCCGAATACTATTTACAATGTTTGGATTAATTTATTCACATAGTGTTCATTAACTATTTTTAATTGCTATTATGGTTTACTTTTTTACTTAGCTATTACGAATTTAGTTATGGTGAATTTGTATGAAAGTACTTTAAATAGTAGAAAAATAAATCAAGTCATTACACCATTTCTTTTCTAATTCAAGTTTTACTTTACCGTCATGATTTTCTTTTCAATATTTAACTTTAAACTGTCTCAACATTGAAGACTGGTATATAAAGTATATAAGATCTTTAAGTTAAAAGCTGAACATTGGCCCACCGCGGTTATCAACCTGAGGTATATCAAAATTAAAAGTAAAACTTGGCCCGCGGTGGGTAACAGCCCACATGCGGGAGGCCTGCGTTGCCCAACTTTCTCAGTATCTACTGATAAAAATATAAAATGAGCATTTAAAGAACGTGAAAATAATTTAATTGTGTTGGATGAGCTAAAATATTCTGATTAAATTAAAATATCCCAATTAAACTGATATGAGCAACCGTAACAATTCATCAAATATTATACAGAAATATACAACATTATTATATGTAATATTTAATAATTGTCACATGCTAGATTTGAGTAATTTAATTTTTGCCTTTTTTTTCATTTTCTTCCTGGTTTTATGCCCTTCCAAACCAGCATACCCCTGCCAAAGGTAAAAATCAAAATGAAACTTTTTTTAAAGTAGGGAAATGTCACTAAATCAAATATTTCAAAAGTTGTCTTCAAATTATTCCGAAAAAAGCTTCAACAAAAAATATTGTGTATTAAATAAAATTTCTCGAATAATGCCACATACAGTTGAGCTCGATTTTAATGTCATTGAAAGGAAAGGAACACATCATTTAAGACGCGGTGACGTTGTAAACGAGTATCTGCATTTTAGATATTTTCAGATTGAACGTATAGAATATCTTAGCGTTATAAGAGAGCCATCCTTATAACAAGGTTCAACTGCATTTGTGCATCCCCTCTCCGTTAAACTAATATCCTAGATGCACAACTGAAGTTGGGGGCCGGTCTGGTGGAATCGCCCGGGCCGTTTCAGCGGTCCAGTCCGGCCCTGTTCACAGTATACATTTTCGCATTTTAGGATGGTATTAAGTTTTCCAGATTAAGTAATTCCCATCCTTTTCTGTGGGGACTGTAATAAACCAACCTCAATTGCTACTTACAACTATTATCACTATTACCTGCGATTTACAATTAGAGCTTTCTGGCATTCTCAACGCGAATTTTACAACTTTTAAATGAAAATTCGGGGTTTACCGATAAAACATTTCTGCACTAAACTGCAAACTCCGTCGCCTATAAAATGGAGAGAGTTACGGAAGATTTTTTCTCCATATCAGTGTGCCGTCGTCCATTCAAATACGGTGGAACCTGCTAAAGTGACCACTGTTCCCAATGGCTATTTGTGAACAATAAATATCCCAACTCTTATGTGTACTTAACTTTCTGACTTACCTGAATTGTGAAACTTTCCAACTTTAAGGGCCACAATAAAAGGTTCAAATAAAGTTTCAACAACTTAAAGTTAATTAAATAAATTCCCAAAGGCAAGTAGTTTGACTCAAATGCTAAATGAACTTAAGGGAATAACTTTATGTTAAACTAGCTGCGTGCCCGTTCTTCGCACGGTAGGAAACGAAAATTTTCCTTACATGTGTAATTCGAAATTATTCGTGATGTGGAATTAAAAAAAAAAAAGAGCAAAATTATTTGACTCTTAATGTAAAGTTTGTGTCATGAGTACTAACCTGATCATTGCAGTATAATGACTCAAAAAACTACGTCAGTGTCATTCACTATCAAAAAAGTGGAAAGCTTAATGGTTTGCAGAGAACTCCTGGCTTTCAAAATGTCTTATTTCTACATCATACTGTTTTTTAGGCTCAAGTTGTAGCATTAAATACCTAAGACACTACATGAAATGGAGCACCATTTATTTCTTTCCGAACATGTACCATTTAAGGAAAGTATTGCAATCATGAAAAAATTTGACTTCGAGATTTTGGTGTATTTACACGTTTTGAGGTCTTCTGAATTCATTTATGCTATTTTCAAGAGATGCTTTTAAAATAGCTGCGTACCCGCTCTTCATACGGGAAGAAGGGAATATTTTACTACTAAAATCATATCTGCATGTGACAAAACAGAATATCATTTTAAAAAAAGTTCAAGTAATCTCTACTGTTGAAATTACTGCGGGATATATTAACGCTAATTAGAATTACTTTTCGTTTAGTTGGTTGTAAGAGGATAAACACTTTTAATTTCATGAAATATTTATTAACGTGGTACATTGCGATTTATTCATATTACCTTTACAAATCTAATAATACTACCTATTACGTGCATTAATACTATCTATACTCGCTTCTCCCTCTTCAAGGCTCTCTTAGCTTAGATTATTTGGCCTCAATGGGATCTTTTGATTCTGTGGCGATTCTTTGCAATTTACGCATTAGCATAAATAATAATCATTTCACATAATGGTTGCCATTAAGGAAACTCTCCATATATATTTAATTTATACATAGTTTTATAAGATTGGCGTATTTAGCGCCGCAAACCATTTCATCTTACTGTGGGGAGAAAATATCCAAGGGGTGCCATTTTAAATATCCATGTATCTAATATAGTGATATCTTTTATATCCTCCATAGTCCTGTCTCCTGAAAAACATCAAACTGTGTAATCTCGAGGAGCTACTTATTCCCATTTTAATTGTGACAGGGCGTTGCAGAGTTTACAAATTTCACGCATTTTTTTAAATTTATGACGTCACTGTTTGACTGCCGTAAAGGATACCCCGGTAGATTGAGGGAGTTAATTTCGATATTTCGCATAATTGTTTTCAAACGGTATCATTAAAACTTTGCGTTCACGCTTAAACCCAAAGAGCGAAAAAAAAAAAAAAAAAAGATACATCGCGGAGCGATCAGTTTCCATGTAAACCGACAGGTTTTTCCGCGAAAGTGCTCATTAAGCAGTCTTTTTTCTGAGAACTTCTTTCTTCCCTTCCTGTTTTTTCGGAGAACTTCCGTACTCGCTTATTGTTATATTCCGCTCAGCTCTTGTGATCGAAAAACGCTCCTAAAGGAGAAGCTCACTTTTGAAAACTGGCTCACTTTTCGCTCCGACTGATCGAATTTCGCTCGTTTGGTTTAAGCGTGGGACCTTTATGGAAGAACGTAATTCAACGTTAAAATAAAACTATACTCGCAACCTGCATGCGTATGTTAGGCAACGCCTGCGCTAAATTAAATGCCAAAAATAAAAATAGTAAATAGAAAAATTTTAATATATCACGCTTTGAAACGAACTTTGTAACTTTTAAAATGAACATTTTCAGCGCCGTGAAAACATTTCAATTTTTAAATAAGCACCGGATTAAAATACCACTTCTAATAATAATAATCGTGAATTTATTAGTTTATTTCTACAGTAAATTTTAATCAAAATATCGTCTCCCTGTGTTGAAAATAGAGCTGGAATAAATGAGTTAAAATTATGGCGTAAATTTTACGTATCTTAAAGCATTTGACGTCATAGATCCTCACTTGCGAATTGAAATTCTGATATCCCATTTAAAAACTCGATTGGTTGAAAAAACCTTTTTTTCTAATCCTTTCTGTGGCAACAACCGAACATAAATTCTCCTGCCATGATCGCAATGTAATGAATGGCGTAAGATCGCGTTGATGCTATTAAATTCTAAACATTAGGCTGCATTAAAATTCGTAAAAAATCATCTAATTTACATAATTTTTTCGTTTTTATTTTAAAAGAGGGAGAAAAGAATGTTTCACGATTTGTCAAAATATCTAAAAGTTATGACGGAAAGAATTCAAGATGCGACAGTTTTAAAATTATTTTACGAAAAAAAAATCGCGAAGCAGATGTTTAGTAAAAAAATTCCTAAAAATCGGTAAATCATGTTACGTATTCAGAACAAACTGTTTTTAAAAGAAAATTTTCTCCTCTATCCGATGATACAAATGCCGTTTTGCTGTGAGCGTAATTTCCGCCGTCATTACGAATTAGGTGAGAAAAAATGCCAAAAATCGCATAAAACATAAAATAAAAAATCTAGGTCGAATTTTGAAAAAATCGCTTCGAGGTGCACGACTACATATTTACATCTTCCCGAGTACCAAATTTGGTGTTTCTAGGTGTAGCCGTTTGTCCGTAACGCTGCCGACAGACACACACACACAGAGACAGACACCTTCTTTTATAATAAGTAGAGATTTAAACCTCGCTTAAACCGTGGCTTGCGTCAACGATCGTTTAAGACGCACAACACAAATCTCCAGTTCGTCAACAGCCGCCATCTTGGACAGGCGTAATGGTTGGTTGGCGAAGTGAATATCGCCCGGAGAAAAACTGTTACAAGCTGTACACCCAATCACCGATGCGCTTTAGAAGCCCGGTAAACGCCGTTCAACTGCGCAGTCGGGGAACAACTCAGAAATGAGATGCGCCGTCGGCGGTGATAAATAAAAGGAGGAGCTTTCGCCGTAATCATAGCAGTAGAGCTGAAGCAAACCGCATGTATTCGGTACTAAGATACGGATAATCACTCAGACTCGAAGTAACGAATTGTTACTTTTCGGTTGATATCGTTACTCGATCCGAAGGTTTCGGATCGAGCAGCTTCGAACTTCGAATACAGACTGCCAGGCGAGGCGAACTAGGGGGGGAAACAGGTTCCAGTAATCGAGTACTAATATCTTCTGTTATTTGTTACTGGCAGTTACTGGATATCGGATCGCGGTTTCAAGGGGGAAAATGACTTTCGAGTGTGCATTTCGGATCGACCAGGTTCGAACTTCGAATACAAGACTGCGGGAGGGAGAAAATGAATTTCGGTATTTGAGTAATAGTATGTTCCGTTCCGTTACTAGATACCGGAAGTATTATGGATTCTCGCTGTTTGAAGGGAAAAATCAGTTTCGGTATTTGAGTAGTAGTATGTTCTGGTTGCAATTCGTTTGTGCCGAGCTGGATGGTATCGTTTTGATGAGGTCTGGAAGAATCCGTATGTATCGTTACAGTTATGGAGATGGATATACTATCTGCTGCTCTATTGATATGGGTCGTACAATGGGGGGATAGGATCCGGTGTATAGCATGTTCTTATGCGCAGTTTAACTTTTTTTGCGGGGGGGGAAGGGGGTGTTCTTATAATTGTAGAGGAGCAATACATATAAGAGAAGCATGTTAGTAAGGGGTGCTAATTTCGGGCTTTCTAACATTTTGGTACTAAATAGTGGTGCAATCAGAATTCTTTCTTTCAGGGTGGTTCCGAAGCAGGATTGCGAACTTAACTTTCTTTTTTTTTTTTTAGCTAGAATCGAAATATGAGTAATAAATAACAAATTGTTTAAATACACCTTTTAAAAAATATATTTTTATAAAGTAAACGAATTCACACATTTTTATTATTTAAAATATTATTTGGAACTAAAAAAAAATATTTAGCATGGAAACCTAAACACATTTTTTAAGTAATTGTTTAAAAAATACATATAAAAAATTGTGAGCGACCCGGGATTTCTATGCCCACTCCTGCGTAAGCCACTGGCATTAAAATAATTCAATGAAGTTCAGTATGTTTCTAAAATGTCGGCGTTTAGGGGGCCATCTGCCCTATTTTATGGTACATTTTATTCCGTGAACTCATGGAATACGCATAGCCCGGTGCAACCATTCTTTCTGTATGAAAGGAGTGATAATTTTTGTTTAAAAAATGCTCTCATATATGCACCCACAGAAGGGGCTAACCCCTTTCATCCCAAAAGTGCAGAAATAGAACTGGAAATATCTTAAAAATAGGTAATTCTCATTGAATAAAACAATTTTAATTTAAAATATGGTAATTTTTAATTTACTTCGAAAAATGGTCCAGGAAAAGAAGTTTTTGATATGAAATAAGAACTCACAAATAATAAAGATATTATGCTTTTAGAGACGCAAAGTAGTTGATATAATACTGAGATCCCCTGCCCTGTGAATTTTATATATGTGGCCCAATCCCTGGATCTCAGTATTCGAGAACCCGCTCCCAGAAAAAACACGAGTCACAAGCTTTCCTTTACACTTTTTATGATAAGAATGAACAGGTTAAACCAGCGTTCAGAATTTAAAAAAGGGGGGGTTGAGAAAAAAAAAGAATGGCATATGTTATACATTTTTAGAAAGTGATTCCATCAACCTTTCAAGTTATTAGGCAAGTTGGAGTGTATAATATTAATCAGCCAATACACTCCAACTTGCCTAATGGCATATGTCTTTGGAAGATTTCTATGTGCACTCAGTAATTCGGATAATTTAGCATTGTATAAAACCATGAATGTGTATAAAAACAATCTGTAAATCAGAGAAAATAAGCTCTAAATACAACTTTGTACAACTTCGCTAAAAAAAATTCTTTTTGGTTATGGATTTATGTATGGGCGGCATATACCCATAACAACACTGTCCCGGATGTGTTGTTATGGGGCACTATATAACACCCTATTACCGATTCTATTAGTAGTAACGAAAGTAACGAGTAACAAATACTTAGTAACGAATAGCGAACATCTAAGTAACAAATACATACGGATACTCATTTTGTCGTTACTTTTACAGCACTACGTAGCAGATCACAGCAGTTAAGCAGATCGTCGCTGTTAAGCAGTTAAACAGTCAGGCTGTATTGACAGTTGACAGACGTTATGGCGATATAGATGTTCGAGCGAGCGGTAATGCTCTTTAGTTCCAGATATGTTATTTTTAGTCAGCCAAACCTGCTTTTATTTAATCTTTAAAATGATAGTACGTTTTTAATCAACATTAAATGCTTCTAATTTTTTTTAACTTGTTTTTAAAGTAAAGTAGAAGTTAGAATTTCTTTTAAAGTGCCGTCATATAGGACTTAGTATTTCATCGTAATTTTACATATCTTAAAGATTGGAAGTTTTCCCGGTGGACTTGTTCTCTACAAAGTAAAGCAGCTATTTGAAATTGAAATCTAAATGGCTTTTGAAGTTGAATTCGTTAAACCATTTTTGCCAGTACTTATGAGTTTTTTTCAGACTGTGATATATTCATGTGCCAAGCTGTGATAAAGCATAGATGTGATATTTAATAGTTTTTAAAGCAACTAAATCCTGTTCTACAAGTAATTATGAAATTGCTGACTGTGATACACTTCTGTGCCAAGCTGTGATAAATAAAAGTAGATGTCTCTCAAATCAGTTGCTATCCTTGTTTCCATAACACTCTTCATTCGTGGCC